>MU225138.1:696958-731075 GCA_018584345.1 Thuja plicata
CTTTTTGAATTCGCAACTTGATCTTTCATATATACCCTTCAGGTTATCAAGTCAGCTCAATTACAAGTTTCAATTAATAAATATTACATTAGTCGGCTGCACAAACATTTCACAAATAAAATCCTTCACAGGCCGATGTAGTCCATAAATGATATTCCAGTGTTGACCAACTGATGCTCGGTGAACACTGCAGATTCTGCGAAAATCCTTTGGTAACCGAGTGAACTCAGTAAGCACTGAATTTCCTTCACATTTTCTTTGATGACCGAGTGAACTTGGTAGAGACTGAATTTATTTTGTCGATTGAGTGAGCTCGGTAGTAACTAACTTCTCGGTATAGTATTCTGGAGCGCTTGGTAGACTCTGTAAATAGCTTCTCTTACCGTCTGAGCTCGGTAGACTCTGTTAACTGCCTTGCTGAACATTCTGATCTCGGTGGATTCAGTCTAATGACTGATATGACATTTGTGTAACATCAAGGACAATACACAATTAAACAATTGTTTCCAACAGGGTGGTAGCATCCATTGACCTGTGTCCAATTTTGAAACTACCGTGTAATTATTTTATCATTCTTGTGGCATGCTCTTGGTCAAGACACTAGAGGTAGACACCTTCATGATTCCTTCAAAAAAGAGTCCCATTCTTAATCATTAAATGTGTTTTCTTTAGTCAGAGAGCCTAGCATTTACTAGGAATAAGCCCTTTAGCGCACTAGTTATTCAGTAGAAGGTGCACCAAGTCCACATACCAGGGTTCTTGAGTAATAGATTTCATGGTGTAAGTGTGACATTCAATATGCCGATTGGCCTTAACCATATCTTTGCACACTCCTTGTCCTCAGAAAAGTTTCATAGGTTGCATTTAGAGATTTTATTCTAGGAAGATGGCCATCCACTTTCCTCAGCGTTCACCTAATTCACTTTGAATTAATAGACTTAACAGCCTGGTCAGGCAAGATGACATGCACTTTACTATATAGGATGTAGTGTCGAAATTTTTTCACCACTCGAACTAAGGCGAACGCTTGTTTTTCTAGAGGTGAATATTGTACCTCTAAATTTTTGAAGGGGGAGCTCATAAAAGTGATGGGTCATTCTTCCCCTTCAAACTTTTGGGTCAGCATGACTACATTAGAGTGGGTGGAGGCAAAATAATATATGTGAAATTGGCGGGAATAGTCTAGACTGGAAAGCACTGGGGCCTCCATGATAGCTTGCTTGATTTGGGAAAAATCATGTTTCACCTCTGGACTCCACTCAATTTTGGTATCCTTTTTCATCATATCATTTAGAGGCTTTACAACCTCAGTGAAAGCAGTGATGAAACACCGGATAAAATTGATTTTTTTAAAGAAAGACTGCATTTCCTTCTTACTACCTAGCATTTGCAACTTTAGCAGTTCTTAAACCTATTCATGGTTGATGGATATACCCTTTACGGGAGGCAATGTGTCTTAGAAATTTTACTTTGGTTACCTAAATATGATTTTCTTTGGGTTGAGGGATATACCGAATCGGTGTCACCACTCGCAAATCTTTGCGAGGTAGGTCAAATGATCAAACCTTTCTCGAGATAAAATAGACAAATCATCCATGTAGATGATTATGAATTTGTTGACCAAGCCTTCAAAGGAAATGTCCATGGCCTTCTGGAATGTATCCTTGATGTTAATTAACACGAAGGGTATTCTTCTATAGGAAAATGTTCCCCACTTGGTGGTGAATGTCATTTTGGCTCTATCTTCAAATTTGACCATGAACTGGTTATACCCAGAATATCCATCCAAAAAGGACATCATCTAGGAGCCATTAACGATCTATAATACCTCATATAACAAGGGGAGAGGATGGTTATCTTTCTTAGAGGATTTATTCAAGTTCCAGAAGTCCACACACAGTCGAATCTCCCTATTCTTTTTCTAGACTGGTACTAAATTGGCCACCCAAGTGGTATGTCGAATCAGAAAGATTATCTATAAAGCCAATAGGCTTTGAATCTCTAGGTGAATGAGGGGCTCAATTAGGGGATTGAATGGTATTTGTTTCTTCCATAAAGGTTTAGCATCTGGTCTTAGTGGTATGGTGTGTGTCATTATAGAAGTATTATAAGACTTAATATCTTCATACACCTGTATAATTACATCAATGTATTCTTGCAGGAACACAAGAATCTTTTCCTTCTCATATGGGGAGAAATAGGTACCAATATGGAAAAAAATTTCATCAACACCTGTCCCGATATTCACTTTTTAATATTTTCCCCCTTCAAGGGTTTGGGACATCGTATATTTAGCTCGCAGGTCAGAGTCAAAGATATCTTCAAGAGGGAAACCATAACCTATAGGATAGTGTTGGTGGGAACATCAAGGATTCCATCATCATTTTCTCCTTGCCTGGTATCATCATGTTCTTCTTCCTCCATGATCTGGTCTTCAATGATACCCACATTTTCCATAAAGGTGAGGATATTTTTGTCATCCTCAAAGACCTGAAGTTGGGTTACATTATCAGGTTAGGAAGGTGTAGGAAAAATTTTGACTGAGAATATTTGGAGCCAGGAACCTGCCATGGGATCAAGGGTGCTGGTTGATACAGCGAGGGCATCCAAAATGAAATTCCATTTCCAGAAAATTACTTCTAAGTTGCCAAATATTTATCATGACATGTATATTGGTTCCAGACTTTACTGACTATAAGTTCCAAGTCACCCATTATCCGGAGGAACGTGACTCCCTTCCGAAGGGAGAACATGATTCAAGGGACTAAGACCTCATACTCGGTGGTGTTATTGGTGTAGTGAAACTACAAATGATATGACATGAGGAAATACTTTCCTTGAGGATTGACCAGTTCCATCCCGACTTTGCAACCTTGCTTGGATCTGGATCCATAAAATTTAAGGATCCAGATGTTATTGCTAGTATGATGTGGTTGCAAAATCTGGGTGGGAATCACGACTGGTTTGGGATGGGGGAAGTTTTGGGCACCTTACCTGACTAGAGAGACACATGGATTAAAACACCTCTCAGAGGAGTCCTCTCTTGGGGTTCTTCAAAAGATGACCCATTATATACGTTCGTGGTTGGACTGTGGTAGGTTGGGGCTTGGCCCCTATATTTTTCTACTTGGAAATATTCAAGGAAAACCTTGGCAACATCCACACATGGTGTGCATTCCAGCTTTGAATGCCCTTGACAATGAACTCAACACCAAGTAATCCATCATCGGGGAAGATAACTTCACACTGTCACCCTAGTACCTTATGTCCTACTTTAGATTTATAATGAGATCATGATTCCTATGGGTGATGAAGGGATCGTTGTTGGGTATTGTTCCACCTGGGATAAAATCTAGGTTTAGGATCTCTTTGGCCCTGTACAGCCTGAGCTCTCAAAATGAAACTTTGCTTATTTGACCATAATCAGTGTTGTCTTTTTTCATATGGGTTTTTATCTCCACTTTGATTTACTTAGCCTCTCCCATCCCAGGGATCCATAAGTGGGAAAAGTCAGTCCAAAATATTCATTTAAGGGTTTGGACCAATTTCAACTCAAGAGCATCCCGTAGATCGTAGGGATGTCAACCACTTGGATGTCAATGATGCTAAATATCTGGGGATCTTGTACCAATTGAACTTGTACATTCTTTATTTTACCCACCATTTTGACAACAATTTTATCCAGTTGGATGACTACACCTTTGGAAGGTGTGGAGGTTAATCTGAGCTTCTTGCAAATGGATAGGGGCATGACATTACCCGAAGCTCCAGAGTCCACCAGGAAATTGTGTAAGTATTTACTATGAATTTTAAGGCTGAGTAAGAAGGGGGTTCTTTTGTATTCCCCTAAACTATGACTGCATTGGCATCATTGAACATGACAGATTTGGGTGGGCAGTTGCATGATTCTAGGTTCTCGAAATACTGCAAGAGAGACTTCCTTTGCTCGGGATAGCTAAGTAATACTTCCATTAGGATCATGGTGGTGGTGGTATTCTCCATCACCTTCATGATATTGAATTACATTTAGGAGCCCACACACCTTTTCTGGTAAACTCTTATGTGTAGTTAGGCATGGGTCCTTTTGGAGGGGGCGGGTTGACATTTTTGATAGGGTCCGGTGGGAGATTCACAATTTTAGGAGGAACTGTGTTTTAAGAGGGACCTTTATTTATTTATTCTAGGTGTTGTAAGGAGTCCTAGGGTTGGTAAAGGTGTTATACTTGAAGGCTAGGATGGATTCATCGAAGAAACCCTGCAAGTTGGGCTCTTCTCCATCTTCTTCACTTTCTCTAAAACTGACAATTTCACTGGCAAAAGTGGAATGGTGGCATTTGGTTGAGGAATTAGGAGGGGGGAATCATTGTTTTTCTACCTATTAGACTATGAGATATGGATGATCTTCTCTAGTGTGGTGTGTTTTACCTCACAATGCAAACTAGTGTCATGCACTTGACACCATAATGTTAAGGGGTGAAATTCAGCAAGTTGCACGGAATGGCTAGGTCCTGCATCCCCTTGGGTGTTATGCTAACTAGGGGGACACACCCATTGTTCAACATGTTTTTCAATTGTTATATGGACTGAGCATTGTTGTTTCTACTATTGTTATAATGGTTCTAGGGCCCAAGGTTAGTGGAAATCCACTCTACCAAAAAGATGTTCCTTCTCTATCAGGGATTAGTTCTATGGGATGTGGGAGGTCCCATCTTCAATTGTCCCATGTTAGTGGTGAGTGAGGAAACCAATCTCTAGAGGTATTTGACCTTAGTAGACAGCTAGGTAGTTGTGTCACAATGTGACGATTGAGGTGGTGGGGTAGGTGCAGGGGTGCTTGCCACCACTGGGGGAAACCCTCCAAATGAAGAGGCCTGGAAGAAAGGTATTCCAAGAGGTAGAGGCACTGGGGTTTGTTGTTGCACCCATGACGCATACTCTAGGGCTGGAGGATTTTTGTGGGGAGTGGGATAAATATATTGGGGTGTCAGATTCATCGTAGAGGGTACCTAGTGTCAGATTAGGATCTTATCCTCCTGAATAAGTTGTTCCCCTGGTCAGTGCGTTATAAGGAAAGCCCTAGCCAATACCGTAGGGAGCTTTGCTCAAGTTCTAGGACAATTCAAGAGTGAGGTTATAAACCTTAGCCAGAGTTTTCCTCTCATTGGCAGAGGTGGTTCTCCATAGAAGAGTAGCGACAAATGCATCTAAGGCATTAAGATACGTTTGAATAGTTACCTTGATAGATGTGATAAAGGGTCTCGTACACCATTTCAGGGCTCTCTGGAATTGATAGTTGAAAATGGCCAGGGGCTCATTGGGATCGTTCCTAATAAAATAAAATGGTTATGGGACTAGGTTGGGTCCACATGGATGTGAAATGTCATCAAAAAGGTGGCCTCCATGTCTTTGCAACTATTAATTTAGTTGGCAGGTAAATTTAGATACCAGTTCAACTCACTCTCCCTGAGAGATAGAGGGAACATTCTTCTTACGACATCCTCATGCTGGATGTGATGTAGGTTCATAGTATCTTTATAGGCTAGGAGTTGTTATTCTGTGGTCCGGGGTCTAGATGCTCATATTTGGGACAAATTTTCTCTGGGTGTGGAGGGAGATCATTAACAACATTGGGAAACTGTCCCATTGGAGTCTCAGTATAATTGAAATAAGAATCCATTGGGATGTTGAGGTTAACACTGAGATTGGTTGCTAAGGTAGTTAGAATAACCTAGGTATTCTGAGCAGCTACAAGTCCTCCAAATGCAGGGTTGAAAGGATTCTTTTTCTAGTAAGTTTTCTTCTCTCATGCAGGTGGTCTGAGTTCTTCAAACTCTCCAGGGTTAGGGGTTGACCATAGTATTCTTTTGAAGCATAAATGTGAAAACAACCCTAACCTATGGAAATCTTGGTTCCTAAAACTATTGCTTGGGGAACCCTCAAGAAGTGTGGTATCAAATTTTTTAGGGGAAGATGATCTCATGCCCTCCTTCTACCGTCAGTTTCATTTAACGAGACTTTGTGATGATATCACCAATGGGGGGAGTTGTCACCGGATACTAGAGTATTGGCCAACTTATCCTTAACAGGTATACCAGAGAGTGAGCTCTCCTAAACTCTAAGCAGCTGGTAGTTGGGTCACAATGGTGCAATTCTAGCTTAGCTGGATAGGTGACTATTTTTTTGGGGGGATAGCTAGTTTTGACTCATCGAGCTCTCAAAGTTCAATGATAATGGATTTTCTGCAATCATTCCTTATATCCAATAAAGAAAATAGAAAAATATAGGATAGGGCTAGTATAAATCTGTAACTACAAATTAACAATATACATCTCCTTAGCATCAACAAAGTTCTAGATGAAAAGAAATAATAAATATTGAACATATACATATAATATTCAATCAAACATATATCAGTAATGAGGTAACATATTTCTTTAAATCATTACAGAACCAAAACAAAGGACATAGGAAACCATACAACATAAAAATCATTCGCTAACTCTGGCATCAAAAACAACACAAAGTGTAGTGCTGAATGGTGTTCCTCATTCTTTCATTAACTTCAAATCTAGCATCACTAGTAATTATAGTAGTGGCCCCAAGAGAGCATTAATCTACTCTGAACTTCTAAAAACCCCAGATTGCTAAGAACTTTGAAAGCTTGTATTGCTTATGGATAACCAAATCATCAATTTTTTGACCCTTTAAAATAGTATCTGACTTGGTATTTATAGAAAAATATAACTACCTAAGAGACTAACCCTACACTATCTATTTACATTATATTACACTATTTAGAGCTGGTACTACCTGCACTATCAAAATTACCTTGATATAATGCAATCATTTGAGAAGAAAAGAGAGCAAAGAGTGAAATAATCTCCAGGAAAGATGCCATTAGAAAATGTATCCTTATACTTGTAGATGTGATGGAGCTTCCATGAGAGACTTGGGCCATACGCCCTCATTAATGATTTCCTAAGTCTCGATGATCAGATAGGCCCCCATACGCCAGATATTAAATGCTATAATGACACCTTGGGAGCCAAGAGACATCTTAAATGAGCCTTCAAACCAATAGTGACCAGTCACACCAAGAAGGACGATCATGGACTTGACAACAAGTCATAGATAGTGATCTGTTAGATCAAAAGATTTTTCAACACTTATCACTATAAAGAATACAAAACTGGGAGTCCAGAGATCCGAAATCCGTTAGCTTACACTCAAATAATAAAGAATGAAACTATAGTTTGTCTCTTCTAATGGATTCTTCAGAATCTGGGAAATTTTACTAGCCTTTGAACTTTTCATATGACTCTAGCATTTGGAGTATGACATCTTCTTCCATGTCCTTTAGGGAGTCTCAACAATAATAGAAATTTTGAAATGAACATCAACATCGTTGTCCTTTTCCTTTAACTTTGCAACCACTTTGGCTGCATCACGGGGTTTGAGAAACATCTGGGAGAGCTCCACCATTGTGGCACCACTAAAATTTCCTTCAGGCTAGAATTTGACCTCGACCACTTTGTTTATCTTACTAAGTATGAAATCAATAGGATATAAAATCATGGGGCTAAGATGATCAGCTGATGTAATCTCTTAGATGAGGGCAACATACTGATCCAATGGAATCTAGACCACCTATAAATTTTCTTCCAACACCCTTACCAGTTTCTTGCTGGTTTTGACTTTGAATGCAATTCTGGAGCATTGGGTCCTGAGGAACCCATAAGACTCATCCCCTACGATGCACGTAGTTGCTACATTATCTTCCCTGAGATTCAGAATCTCTAGTGAGGTATTCCCCCACTCTTCATTCTTTTTGATCTCTCCCTACCACTGAAGAATGGTGGCCTCTATCTTCTTTGTTGTATCATGTTCCCAAAAGAAGTTTGTGAGAGACTCGAATAGAAAACTTCTTAAGGCCCCAATTCGCTAGGTTATCCATTCATCCACTGTCAACGCCTTCTTTTTCATAGAGCTCTCAGTGTATCAATATCACCTTGAGGGAGTGATGTCCTGGAAACCAAAGGTCTAGGTGTTTTGGAAGAAAGGAGGTGCACTAAATTTGTCCAGAGTCCAAAAAGATTGGCAGTGGTAACCTTCAACTCCTTCACCTTTTGAGATTGCTTCTCATAATGGGCATGAATAGCCTGGCTCACTTTATTTAAGAGGTCCAATTCCCCTTGCTGAGTTCCTTTTCCCAGAGGCACCTCCGTTATTACATACTCTATGGTGGTAACCTCTAAGTCTTGTTTTCCTGCTAGAGGGGAGGAAATCATTTCCACTACATTACCATCTGGGGCCCTTTAAGTGTTGTGAAGGGTGTGGGCCCTCTTAGACTTCTTGGGGACTTGGCCTTTGGCCAAAAGTTATGGTAGTGATAGTGGGGCCATGATGGTCGTTGGAACTTTCCTTTTGTGGGACTCCACTAACCACTGTGGTGAGGAAACTAGCCCTCTTAATATCCTCCCAAACTTGAAGTATCCCCATGATTTAATTTGGGTTCCCCCTAGATGTGTTATCCTCTGTATTAATGGGATCTTCACCTTCATTCATTTTCTCTTCCTCCATACCACCTCCTGGGATATCATCCATAGGTGGGATGGGTGGCGGAGGTGGATGAGGCAACTCATTCAGATCTACTTGTTGAAATATGGCTAGACTTTTTCAATCATTTCATCAGGTGATGTCAGTGAACTCTGATCACCAATTGGGCTCAGGCACACTGCGTCAAAGGTTACGATTTTTCCCAGAGGTCCATTTTCCTCATCAACTAGAAATTTATCCATTATTGGGTTACTTCCTTTCTCTTGTTGTATTCCTTTTTCTCCTTTGACCTCTTTAGGCGAAGTTGGCTGATACTCTGGTATCCATTGACAACTACCCCCATTGGCGATACTGTCACAAAGTCTCATCAACATGTTGAAAAACATTGAGTTGTCCAAAGAGGTAATTTTAGGAAACACTATTGATTAAGGTGTTGAAAAATACCAGTGATGTTAGTGGAAAACTATCTAGTGACTAGAAGACACAAGTAGCTAATGGTGATGAGAAGGACAACTAACAATGTACGCTGATTTGAGAACCAAGAGATGATTCTAAGACTCAAGGGGTCAATCGGTTCCAAACTTAAGATACCAACTTCACTACTTTCACAAGGTCAAAATTGTCAAGCGATGTGTTGATAGATGGAGCATTGATTACAAGTGGTGTCTATTTCCAGGTTTTCACCACTAGGAAGAATTTCTATTTTTCTACCAAGGTGCCTATTACCAGGTTTTCACTAAGGTACTTTTTCTCTTTTTAATTTGTTTTTTTTTTTCTTTTTTTGTTTTTTGTATTTTTTTTTCTTTTGATCAATCAAGGCGCCTATTTGCCTAGTTTTCACCAAGATGACCTTTTTATTTGGGGACTTTTTCTAAATTTTTTAGGCTTTTCTATTTTTTGTTGATCTTGGTATATTTTTAGGATCATTTTCTTTGTACAGGTACTGCTCATAATGTCTAGCTGGAGAGCTTCTTTAGGTGAAGTGCATTGATGGGGTTAGTAAAAGTTTCCCCTTCTCAAGTTGATAGTTTATAGGCCCCAGAGATAAACACTGCAGGGATCACAAAGAAACCCAAGCAGTTGGGTTCATATTTTCCCTTTTGGTCATGATTTTGTTGATTCTTTAGATTCTCTTTGAGTACAAGGTCTCCAACCTAGAATTCATGATGTCTTACTTTCATATGGTAACCTCTAAACATTATTTTTTGATAGAACCTTAGGTGGTCTAATGCTTCTCTTCTTCTTTTTTCAAGTAACTCGAGCTCCTACATTCTGGAAATATGATAGTCTTCATTAGCTATCAGTCCATGCAAGGAGACTCTTAGTGATGGTATCTCTAATTCAATGGGCAATACAACTTTTGTGCCATATACCAAGGAGAATTTTGTTTACCCTATGGGTGTGCGAATGCTAGTTCTATAAGCCCATAAGGTAGGATTGAGTTGATGATTCTAATCCTTCCCTTATTTACTTATTTTTTTGTGCAAGATTTTCAATATATTTTTGTTAGAGGCTTTAGCCTGTCTGTTCCCTTTAGGGTAGTAGATAGAAGAAGAGTGTTGAGTAATCTTGAACTTTTCACATAATTTATCCATATATTTATTTTTGAATTGTCCTGCATTGTCATTAATGATAGAGGAGGGTATCCCATATCTACAGATGTTATAGTTTGGGATGAACACAAACACCTATTTTCTAGTTCCCTTAATGAGGGGAACTGCTTCAACCCACTTTTTAAAGTATTCAGTTGCAGTGATAATGAACTTGTATCTTCCTGGTTAGAAGGGATATATTTTACCTATTAGATCAAAGGCCCATTGTTGGAATGGCCAGTCGGTGATAAAAGGTAACATCTCATGTGTGGGAGCATGAATTAAGTTACCACGAGTTTGGCACTTCTTGAAAGTTTTGACAAATTGAATATCATCTTTCTCTAGGAATGGCTAGTAGTATCCTACTCATGAAAGTTTCTTAGCTAATAAAAGGCCATTTAATTGATACCCACACATACCTTTGTGGACTTCCTTTAGTGCATGTTTGGACTCATCACGTTCTAGACACCTAAGGAAAGTATGGTCAAGATCTCTTCAATACAATTCATTATCCATGATCAAGTAACATGAGGAATTTATTATGAGATTTCTTTTCTCATTTTTGGATAGGTCATCTAGGATAAGTTGGTAATAGAGATAAGAGTAAATTCAGCTATAACTAGAGGCTTTAGTCCCCATGATTGAACACACAATTTTGGATTTAGAAGAGTCATATGCAGGAAACGAGAGATCTTCCACTAGGAATTCATAGTGAAATTGATTTTCTTCTAATTGTAGCATTAAGGCTAGAGTAGCCATAGAGTCAGTGGTTATGTTGGATTCTCTTGGCACTTTTTGAAAATTGATAAAGACAAAGTATTTCTTGAGATTGTCAACCATCCTTTTATATGGCATGATATTTTAATCTTTGTTTTGGTACTGATCATTGACTTTTTTATCACTAGCTAAGAGTCACCCTAGATTTGTAGTTCCCTTAATTTTCCACTCAATGGCCATCTTCATTCCATTCACCAAAGCTTCATAATCAGTTGTGTTGTTTGTTCATAGAACATCATCTTATATACTTTGGGGATCTAGTAACCTTGTTGTGTAAACTAGAACCTTTTTGTGTGAATGATCTATCAAAGAAAATCTTCCATGCATGCTCTGTGAAATGGGCCAGCATGTAGTGTTTAATATTTTTAGAAGAAAATACCACATCTCTTCTTGTCTCATGGCGTTGTGCTAATAGGGCTCCTAATGATGTTTATGTTGCTAAAATATATAGGAGAACATGTTTTCCTCGTATTGGAGCGATTAACATAGGTGGATTTGTTAAATATTATTTCATTTGTTGGAAATGTTTCTCACACCCTTCATCCCATTTTAATTTCACTCCTTTATGCAATGTCATTGTGAAAGGTTGAGCCTTATCTGTGAGTTGTGAGATAAACAGTCTGATTGACTGTAGCTTTCCTTGTAGAGTCTTGACTTGACTAATGTTTCAAGGTGGTTTCATTTCCATGATTGATGCTATTTTCTTGGGATCAACCTTGATCCCCTTATTTGAGACAATGTACCCTAGAAGCTTACCGTAGGTCACCCAAAAAGTGCACTTTTTAGGATTTAGCATGGGATTGAATTTTTCCATTTAGTCAAGAATATTTTTGAGATCGTCCAAGTGAGTAATTATTTTTGTTGAATTTTCTAAGGTTTCATTGACATAGTTTGTTAGGTATTTTTCTTGCACTCTCCTTTCCTAGATGAGATTCTGAGACCAAGTTGTAGGATTGCAAACCTAGGACACAAACTCAACATCCTCAAGAGAAAGGAGAAAAGAGAAAGCTAACATTGAGAAGGTTCAATGACCTTCCACACTTTTAGTTCCACATCACTAAGGTGGGCACTACCTAATATGCACACACATAACCTCTTTGTGAAAAAAAATAGCTTGCAAATGTATAATTGTGGAATAGCTTTCAAACCTTTAGGTAACATGTACCTTAGTATTTTATCAAATCTCATGCAATATCCCACTTGCACAGAAAATGTATGAAAACTAGAACTATCCTAGCTCCTATCAACATGAAAGGGAAATTATTTTCATTTATGAATCCCTCATAGACTAATTCCTTATCCAATGGGAAAAAGTGTCAAACATAACATTGCAAATAAGATTATGAATCCCTGAAATACCCTAGATATCTCATAGACTAGTTCCTTATCCAATGGGAAAAAGAATCAAACATAACATTGCAAATAAGATTATGAATAAAGAAGACAACACGGTCTAATATTTATAATGCCTTACATAGAATGTACCCCTATTAATAAATCTCTACTTGTGAATCCACATGTGTATTCAAATATGAAATTACCTACTCAAAGTATTTAACTGTTCCCTTAGAAGAGACCCTGGAATAGAAATACATTAATCATCATCCACTGAGAGACAAGTTGACATAACCTTGATACCCCAACCCATACATATCTGAAGACAAATCCTAAATCATAGCCATCCTTTAAATGAATCCATTTTTTTATCAACAATGGACAAAGCCAAAACACCCTTGATGTCTTAGTCTCTATCATTCAAAAATCAAATGGATACAACTTGATAAAAAAAATAGCATTGGAATTTCATTCATGAAGCTTTCTATTACAATGATGTTCTTCTCTAAAACCAGAAAGAAAATAAGAATACCCTATATGAAGATAAAAGGCAAAAATATTTATAGAGGAACCACACTTGGAACATGCTCTGAATTACTCCATAGAAACAAGAACCCTTACAATAGAGTAAATAAAGATACATATAGAAGAAGGAAACCCTAGAATTCATATCTGATTGATATCTGTCCTTCTTTGGAATTTGGTTTATCTTTTTTCCTCCACTGAATTAAACTTTCTCCAAAAGATCTGAAATACAATCTGATTTGAATATCCACTTGACTGAAAGCAATAACTCAGTCAATGAACGCATAATCAAAAACAACTTGATCATAACCCTCATATCACAATTTGATAAAATATAACCATAGTCAACAAAATACTATCTATCTACACCCTACGGCCTCACTAAATTGATCCAAAAGATCAGATCGAACTATTAAAACAACTCTATGACTTGGAAAGCAATGTCACCACTTGAAACCCTAAGAAATCAGTTTGAATATTTAAATATCTGCTCTAATGGCTATAGTTGGCACATAATCACTATCAACAGCCAAGATTATATCTTTTTCCATATTTAAAACTAAGTCATTAATCATCTTTTAATTACTTGGGAGCCAAGATCCCATCAGATAGATGGAACCTTGTAAAAATGCCTCATACATTATCTCTTGTTCTATGCATAGCATTCTCTGTCCAATTTATTTACATCATCTTTCCCTTTAACCTACCCTTGTTCTGGCCCTAAAATCATAGGAGGATAGGTGTCAGCTAGGCACAATGCCTCAAAGACTAATCTTTGATCATATTCAAATTAAGGCAATGTGCCAGCCATCCGATCAATATAAACATGTTTTACCTATATGTTATCCTTCAGTGCTAACCAAAACTGACTTGTGACAAGGAAGGCTAGTGTGATGCCTCAATAACTATCTATCGAGCATATTTTCCTTAAGTAATAACACCAACCAATAGATCAACACCAACCTATGACCTCTTTAACTTCCTTTCAAACCTGAGATCCATGACCTCAGCAAAGCTATGTGTCAAGAAGGCATAATGTCTTGATCACTATCTGTCATTCATCTTATGCTTTAAGGCATAACACCCACCATCAGATGAAATCTAACTTGACTACACTTTATCTTTCCTCTAATACTGACCCAGATTTGACATCATTTCTTTGTCTATAACTTGCCTTTAACTTGGGGCATCTCTATCCTTTGTATCTCCAAATCTCTACATCTTAGCTTTAACTATGGTCTGATCATGAGATTTAGAGATAAAGCATATCTCTAAGTCACTAAATAAAAGTCTTAACATTAGTTCCATTATGAGATTCAGTGATACCCATTGATCTTTCCTATCACAAACATATGTGTCACCATCTCAGTCTTATATCTCTGAATCGCTAAAGTCTTTTCTTGAATTTAACTTATCTGGCAATTCAGTGATAACCCTAGATCTTAGTCTCAATCAACCGCCTGTGCATGATCTCATTAGACTTTCTCCTAACTCAGGTTCATTTTGAGATTCAGAGATAAAGAAAATCTCATGGTCACTGAATGATTTCCTTAACTCTGGTTTGATAGTGAGTTTAAGAAAAAAGGCACATCTTTGAATCTCCAGATACGTAACTTGACTAGACTTAACTCATGAGATCCAGCGGCATCCACCCGATCTACTCTACATTGACGGTCCTCACTGAATCTCCATATCTTTTTAGACTAAACCGTACCATTATGAGATTCAGCAATAGCATAAAATTTCATGTCTTACCTTTTTCACTAGGTCTAAAAATATTAACGACTTAGCTGCCAAGGATTACGAGATTAGGAGATAAAAGACTAGGTACTGGGCCTGCCAATAAATATAACATTCATTTGCCATTAAATCTTGGAATGAATAAATTATATTGGACCTTCCCTTTCGAGATTAAGGGATAACCTTGTCATGCCAAGTCTCTAGATCATAAAGAATATTTGATCTTGATTATGAGATTAGGAGACAAGAAAAAAATGAACATGGGCATATAGGACTTAAGTGACTCGAAAAAGGTAATGATATTTTATAACAAGTTCATGAGACATAGGGTTTTTCACCAAAATTGCACCAAGGGATAGAAAAATAAAAACTAGAGCTTGAGGACTAGGCCAAAAACCTTACAGAAACAAGAAAAATAGAACCAAAGAGATCGACAACTTTGAGTCCTAACAGAGGCTCTAGCTGAGGAAGGTTGAATGCAAGTTCAACACTAGATTCCAGATCTCTGAGAAGAAGAAACAAAGACAAAAAAATGAAACCCTATAGAAGACATACTTAAAGCAGGAAAAAGAAGAATTTTTTTACAAATATATACATTTCTTAACAGATTCATATTATATCTGCACCTCTTTTCCTGATTTGAAAGAAATCAAACTAGGCTTGATGGCCCTCGTCCATCAATAAAATTCTGATTTAGCTTGCCTTTGTCAAACACAAAATATTTTGATCTCTACACTGGAAGCAAGCTAACAACATAGTTGTCATCTGAATGATTAGATATACTAAACTTTTTCAACAGCTTATAGAAAATATTGTCAGTATTTCTTCTTTTTTTCAATACTTGTAAATCAAGCCTTATTTGTCAATATTGATCATTTTTTTACCAATGCAAATGATGGTCACTGAAAAAATTAAGACCACTAGAGAATTTTATATTGTTACTTGCATTTTCACATTTATAAAAAATATCCTCCAACTGATAGTAATTACAATCATTTTTAGTTTCATAGCTAGAGTCATAAAAAATTATTTTGTCACTAGTTTGCATAACTACATCAGAGTTCCCTAAAGAACTTGCTTGCAAATTAAAAACCTTATGCGAACCACCATTTTGTCTATTGGATGGAGAGCACCTATCCACACACTCACTAGGTATCTACACACCTTGAGTAACTGAAAGATCATCCTAAAATGATTCAAAATTTGAAACAAATTCACAATCCATATAAAAATCCCAGTTAGTACTCAACATTATGCCAGGAAATTCATCATCTCTTGAGTCTAAAAATGCACTAATACTTTCATCATCTGATATATCATATTAAATTTTGTTGTAGCCTAATGACATAGGAGTACAAGGACAATAAGAAATATATATGTCAAAATAAGGACTACCTGATATAAAATCTTTGTCAAAATCAATATGTGTTGGATATAATAACTCTGACCTATCCCCACCTGAATATCTGAGATATAAGTTAGGAACTCATAAATTTGTTCACTATGAAGGGAACCATTATCATCTCTTTCATTCATTTCTGATATGCAATCATGAGCAACATTTTCATTTATACCGTCATAGGCTTCTTGTTGACTACACATATCTTCTTCCTTATACTAAGAATGATCATCTTTGTGATTTAAAACTAAAAAATCACTAGATTCATCCTCAGATATGTAATCAGACAAATAAATTCATATTCCTTCATCAACACTCTGAAGCTCATTTGAATCATTATAATAGCAACCTACATCTTCATTAATATGGTCTTCTTGTTTATCATATGTATGCATTGCTACCTACTGAGAGTAATAATTAGTTTCATAAGAGAGATCATCCCTTATAGAACCATCAACATCACTTTTATATCCACCACTCTCACCATGCTTATCCTTTAATCCATTCTAAGAAAAATCATCACTATCATGATTGGAAGAGACATCATCTCCACTGGACTCATCCTTGTTAGTTTGGTTTTCATCATTCTCAGAAACAATATCACTAAGCACAACCTCATGTGCAATCTCAAACTTAATAGTTTCAACATTTTCTATCTATTTCCTGGTAGGCACAACATATTCTACCATCAAGGAGACTATCCAATAGATTGAATTAGGAAAACAAAGTTCCAGAAATAAACTAGCCCAAAAAAATTGCTTAGGATAGAAAGGAATAATATACTCCTCTACTGCAGCAGAAAACCTCATATAAAAAATAAGTTCAGATTCTCCCACCATTGGTCTCATGTTCTTCCTTAGTAACAAAATAAATTGTTCTTGCATCTCTTTTTCTAAAATTAAGTTGTCTATAAGAACCTCTTCAAGATCTGGTATAGATCCTCCACAATTGGACATAGAAAAATATCTAACCTCTATGTCCACCATTTTTCAACCAATACATGCTCCCACTTGATTTTTCAAAATGCAGTTTTAACCTTGAAGCATGCAAACCTCTGACCATATCTGGTTCCTTGTTATAGTGCTTAAATAATTTAATAAGGAAACAATTTGATTACCTTGAAACATAAAATGCCTGGATGTATTGGAGTAGTTGAAAAAAATACTTGATATGAATTCACCTTCAAATCACCTTTCAGAACTTTGGTAGAGTCACCACCTCTTTGCAGAGGAAAAATTTGAATCAGTTGAGATCTCTTCACCCCACTCTGACCTTCTTTAAAACTAGAAAACTCTCAACACATCCCACAAATAGGTTCTCATATTGATTCCTCCTCTCACTATTCTTTAGTCATAAGATCCCAAACATCTTATTTATCATCACTACAAGTCCACCTTCTCAATTAGTAGCTTTTCTTCAATCACGCACGCTAGTGCAAATCAAAGAACTTAGAGTCACCACTCACCACTTTGTGAAATAGTATAAATATATATTTGAATAAATTGAACTTTCAGACATTGTTGCAATAACAAAAAAAAGAAACCTTGGCTCACTTTGATTATGAAGAATACTTCTTTATCGCATATGACTATATAATAATCATATTATTCCAGGATTGATTCTGACTAAACAAAGAGCAAAGCTCTCTTATCACTGAAATGAGTTTATATGTTATTGTTGACTCTTGGATGGGCTATCTCCATCTGAATATTCAATTGTATTTATTTATACTAGAGTTTCCCCACTAGAGTCATCATTCTTGTTAGTGACTGAGATGGGTCAAATGATTGGAATAGAAGATATTATGACAAATTTTGAAGAGTTTTAACAAATTTTTAATTCTCTTTCCCCAATGGAGCCGCCATTATTGTTAGGTCTTTTTATTCCACTCTCCTTTCCTATATGATATTCTGAGACGAGGATGTGGGATTGCAAACCTAGGACACAAACTCAAAATCCTCAACAGAAAGGAGACAAGAGAAAGCTAACATTGAAAAGGTTCAAATAGATTGTAAACTTTGAGTTCCACATCACTCAGCTGGGTACTACCTAATCTGCACACACATAACCTCTTTGTGGCAAAAAATAGCTTTAAACTATATAAATGTAGAATATATTTTAAACCTTTAGGTAACATGTACCTCATTGTTTTACCAAATCTCATACAATATCCCACTTGCATAGAGTATGTTTGAAAACTCAAACTATCCTAACACCTATCAACATGAAAGGGAAATGATTTTCATTTATGATTTGATTAATGGATACTTGAAATATCCCAGATCTCTCATAGACTAGTGCCTTATCCAATGGGCAACATAGTCAAACATAACATTGCAAAGAAGATTGTGAGTAAAGAAGACAAAATAGTCTAATATGTCTAATTCCATACAACAAGCATACCCCTATTAATCTAGCTCTACTTATAAATCCACTTGTGTATTCAAATATGCAATTACCTACTCAAAGTATTTAACTCTCCCCTTCGAAGAGACCCTAGAATAGACAATACATTAATCAACAACCACTGAAAGAAAAGTTGACATACCCTTGATACCCCAACTCAAACATATCTAAAGAAAAATCCTAAATCATAACCATCCTTTAAATGACTCCATTTTTTTATCAACAATGGAAAAAACCAAAACACCCTTAATGTCTTAGTCTCTATGATTCAGAAATCAAATGGAGATAGCTTGATAACAAAACAAAAACACTGAAATTTCATTTGGGAAGCTTTCTATTAAAATGATGTTCTTCTATGAAACCAGAAAGAAACTAAGAACACCTATATGAATAGAAAAGGAAGAAATATTTATAGAGGAACCACACTTGGAGTCTACTCTAAATTCTTGCAGAGAAATGAGAACCCTTACAATAGAGAAAAGAAAGATACATATAGAAGAAGGAAAGCCTAGTATTCATATCTGATTGACATCCATCTTTATTTGGAATTTGGTTTATCTTCTTTCCTCCACCGAATTGATCTTTCTTCAAAAGATCTCAAATACAATCTGATATGAATATCCACTTGACTGAAAGCAATCACTCACTCAATGAACATAGAATAAACAACAACCTGATCAGAACCCTAATAGAATTAGTCAACAAAATATAACCATAGTAAAAAATATACTATCCATCTGCACCCTACAGCCTCAATAAATTGATCCAAAAGATCATATGAAACCATTTAAATAGCTCGATGACTTGGAAAGGAGCGCCCTTTCCTGAAACCCTGAGAAATAAATTTAAACATTTAAATATCTACTCTAATAGCTATAGGTGGTACATAATCAGTATCAATGACCAAGATTGTATATTTTTCTATTTTTAAAACTGATCCATCGATCATCTTTTAAATACTCAAGAGCCAAGATCACATCGGACAGGTGGCACCCTTTCGTAATGCCTCATACATTATCTCATGATTATCTCTTGTTCTAGGAATAACATTGTCTGTCAGATGCATTTACATTAGATTTCTCTTTAACCTACCCTTGTTCTATTCCTACAATCACAGGAGGTTTGGTCAGCTAGGCGCAATGCCTCAAAGACTAATCTTTGACCAATTTTAGATTAAGGCAATGCGCCAACTGTCCAATCAAAAAAAAGTTATTTTACCTTTATGATATCCTTCAACGCTGACCAAAATGTACTTGTGACATTGAAGGCTAGTGTGAAGCCTCAATAACTATTCATCAAGAATTTTTTCCTTAAGGCATAATGCTAACCAATAGATCAATATAAACCTGAGGCCTCTTTAAATTCCTTTGAAACCTGAGATCCATGACCTCAGCAATGCTACATGTGAAGCGAATGTAATTCCTTGATCACTATATTTCTATCATCTTCCCCTTCAAGGCATATCACCCACCATTGGATGAAATATAACTTGACTGCACTTTGTCTTTCTTCTAATGCTGACCGAGATCTGACATTAGTTTTTTTCTTTAAAACCTTCCTTTAACCTGGAGCATCTCAATCTTTTGTATCTCCAAATCTCTATATCCTAGCTTTAACTATGGTCTAATCATGAGATTTAATGATAAAGCATACCTCTGAGTCGCTGAATAAAATTCTTAACTCTAGTTCCATTCTGAGATTCAGTGATACCCCTTGATCTTTCCTATCAAGAATACACGTGTCACCATCTCATCCTTATATCTCTAAATCGTTGAATTATTTTCTTGAATTTGACTTATCTGGTGATTCAAAAATAACCCTAGATCTCAATCTCAATCAATGGGTAGTATGTAATCTCATTAGAATTTCTCTTAACTTAGGTCCATTCTGAGATTCAGAGATAAAGAAAATCTCATGATCGCTAAATGATTTCCTTAACCCTTGTTGATTATGATATTCAGTGAAAAGGCACATCTCTGAATCTCCAAATAAGAAACTTAAATAGACTTAACTCATGAGATCTAGTGATAGCCACCCATTCTGATTTGCATTGATGGTCCTCACTGAATCTCCAAATCTTTTGACACACAACTCTAACATTATGAGATTCATTGACAGCATAAAAATTCAAGTCCTACCTTTTTCACCAGATCTCTAGATGTTAAAGACTTAGCTACCAAGCATTATGAGATTATAAGAAATAAGACCAGGTATTGGGCCCACCAATAAATATAACATGCCTTCACCAAATCTCAGAATGAATAAAGTATATTCCCTTCCCTTTCAAGATTAAGAGATAACCTTGCCACACCAAGTCTCCAGATAATAAATAATATTCGATCTCGATTGCGAGATTAGGAGACAAGACAAAAAGGAACATGGGAATATAAGACTTAAGTGACTTAGAAAATGTAATGAAATTTTATAACAAGTTCATGAGACCTAGGGTTATTCACTAGAATTGCACCAAGGACTAGAAAACTGGAAACTAGGGGTTGAGGACTAGGCTAAAAACCTTGCAGAAACAGACAAAAATAGGACCAAAGAGATTGACAACTTTGAGTCCTTACATAGTCTTCTAGTTTTGGCCATAATTTCATGAAATATGGTGTTCATGTCCCTTTGATATGTTTCCTTTACATTCTTGAGACCAAAAGGCATGACATTCCAATAGAAATTGCCCCAAAAAACACATGAAAGTAGTTTTCTCTTGATCTTTAGGATCTATCCTTATCTATTTATATCCTCAAAAGTCATCCATCAGGGAATACATCTCTTAACTAACTATGAGGTCGATAATCATATCAATGTTTGACAATGGCAAGTCATGTTTTGGACAAGCTTTGTTTAAATTTCTGAAATCTATGCAAACATGAATTGATTTGTCACCCTTATAAATAGGCACAATGTTGGAGATCTAATCAACATATATTATACCATGGATGAATCCAACCTTCAACAATTTTTCTAATTTAGCTTTGACTAGTAGTCCCACATGGGGATGCATGATAAAATCTATGTCTAGCCCTAGCTTATCTTAATAGGACCAAACAAATTTTATCTCCCTCCTCATGAAGAATTGAGTGAGTTGTTGTTTTTCTTCTTCAGATAATGATTGTGTCGAATATATCAACTAAGGTACTTCTCTTATTCCTAGATTAAAAAATTGTGTAGCTTCTATCGATACTAAGGACCGTTCTTGAAAGTTATTAGGTAGGAGATCAAGTTTCCCATCCCTCGGCACCTTAGATAAGTTTTTACCATTGGATGTACACAATTTTTTTTTACAATTTTGGGCTCTAACACTAGCACAAGGTGTTTTTTACCATCACACCTCTTTTTCTTTTTCTTTTTAAGGCTGAGAAACTTGATGTCCCCTCTATCATACTTGTGCTTATTACACTATTGGAAGAGGGGTAGCTTCTATCGATACTAAGGACCGTTCTTGAAATTGATTAGGTAGGAGATCAAGTTTCCCATCCCTCGGCACCTTAGATAAGTTTTTACCATTGCATACACCATTTGTTTTTACAATTTTGGGCTCTAACACTAGCACAAGGTGTTTTTAACCATCACACCTCTTTTTCTTTTTCTTTTTCTTTTTAAGGCTGAGAAACTTGATGTCCCCTCTATCATACTTGTGCTTATTACACTATTGGAAGAGGTCAAGGGTTTAATGGCATCTAGGTAACAAGCCAAGGTGTAGTCATTGGGTGAGGAGATCAGGTTTAAAGGTGTAGACATTCATCTTGGATCTAGATATTTTCTTGAATTTGACTGATCTGGTGATTCAGAAATAACCCTAGATCTCAATTTTGATCAATGGCCAACATGTAATCTCATTGGGATTTCACCTAACTCATGTCCATTCTGAGATTTAGAGATAAAGAAAATCTCATGATTGCTAAATGATTTCCTTAACCCTATTTTTATTATGGAATTCAGTGAAAAGGCACATCTCTGAATCTGCAAATAAGTAACTTAACTAGACTTCACTCATGAGATCCAGTGACAACCACCAAGTCTGATCTGCATCAATAGTCCTCACTGAATCTCCAGATCTTTTGAGACATAACCCTGACATTATGAGATTCATTGACAGCATAAAAAGTCAAGTCCTACCTTTTTCACCAGATCTCTAGATGTTAAGGACTTAGCTGCCAAGCATTATGAGATTAGAATATAGAAGACCATGTACTGGGCTCACCAATAAATATAACATGCCTTCGCCAAATCTCAGAATGAATAAAGTATATTCCCTTCCCTTTCAAGATTAAGAGATAACCTTGCCACGCCAAGTCTCCAGATCATAAAGAATGTTTGATCTCGATTGTGAGATTAGGAGATAAGACAAAAAGGAACATGGGCACATAAGACTTAAGTGACTCAAAAAATTTAATGATATTTTATAACAAGTTCATGAGACCTAGGGTTTTTCACCAAAATTACACCAAGGGCTAGAAAAATAAAAACTAGGGCTTGAGGACTAGGCTAAAAACCTTGCAAAAATAGACAAAAATAGGACCAAAGAGATCAATAAATTTCAGTCCTTACATATTCTTCCATAGTTTTGTGCATAATTTCATGAAATATGGTGTTAATTTCCCTTTGATTTGTTTCCTCTATGTTCTTGAGACTGAAAGGCATGACATTCCAATAGAAAGTACCCCAAACACACATGAAAGTAGTTTTCTCTTGATCTTTAGGATCTATCCTTATCTTTTTATATCCAAAAAAGTCATCCATCAGGGAATACATCTCTTAACTAACTATGATGTCCATAATCATATCAATGTTTGACAATGGCAAGTCATCTTTTGGACAAGCTTTGTTCAAATTTCTGAAATCTGAGCAAACCTGAATTGATTTGTCACTCTTATAAATAGGCACAATGTTGGAGATCCAAACAACATATATTATAGCACGGATGAATCCAGCCTTCAACAATTTTTCTAATTAATCTTTGACTAGTAGTGCCACATTGGGATGCATGATAAAATCTATGTCTATCCCTGGCATGTCTTAATAGGACCAAGCAAAGTTGATCTCCCTCCTCATGAAGAATTGAGTGAATTGTTTTTTTTCTTCTTACGATAATGATTGTGCCAAATATATCAACTAAGGTGCTTCTCTTGTTCCTATATTAACTATTTGTGTAGCTTCTATCGATATTGAGGACCATTCTTGAAAGTGATTAGGCAGGAGATCAAGTTTCCCATCCCTCGGCACCTCAGAAAAGTTTTCGCCGTTGGATACGCCATTATTTTTTAGTATTTTTGGCTCTAACACTGGCACAAGGTGGTTTTTACCATCACACCTCTTTTTCTTTTTATTTTTCATTTTATTTTTAAGGCTGAGAAACTTGATGTCCCCTCTGTCATACTTGTGCTTATTACATTGGTGGAAGAGGTTAGGGGTTCATTGGCATCCAGGTAACAAGACAAGGTGTAGTCATTGGGTGAGGAGATCAGGCTTAATGGTGTAGACATTCATTCAACTGGGTCTACACATTACTGATGTTTAGTACCAAATTCTCTTGGATAAGGAAAATTCTTCAACTTTCATTCCTTTTCATTCTCCAATAATCTTATGTCATCATGAATTGTGTTGCTCTTTTGTTCAATGTCTGTTATCTTCATGTTGGGTTTTTGGAACTCATTCAAAGTCATTTTTAATTATATTTCTTTGTTTCTCAACCTCTCTGCTATGTATGAGATGTTATTGTGTGAAGGGCACACTGACTGTATAGTACTCTTCCTTTCTCTAGACATTTTCTCAACTCCTTAATACAAACATTAAGATTCTCCAAGTCATTCTTAATATTTTGAAAGATTGTTTGAAATATCTATGCATCATGTGATGACTATGCCTTAACTATTGCAATATTTTTTAATGTGGTGAACTCACTTTAAAATTCCTTCATGACTTCCTTTTCTCTAGTTTGTGGATCAACTTCAGTAACTTGTGTGGATATAAGATGTTTTAATTTGTTGTTACCTTAAGTAGTGATCCCTCCAAACTTTTCATTTTATTCTTCTTTCCAATGATCTTATTCGAGGATTATATAAAATCTATTTGATAATCATCATCAACTTCTATTCCTAAGTTCTCCAAAACTAATTCAATAGGTGATTTAGATGAACTTGCTGCTGCATCCTTCTGTGGTATGTCCAACTACATATTCTGGGGTACTGTCACTTCCTTTTCTTTTCTATGTACTTCTTCTTCTCCTTTATCAATAGATTCTTGAAATGGTGTTACTTTCTCTATCTCAACATGATTAAACCTAGGTGGTGCAGAGGTGAGAGTGGTGGGTGGAGATAAGTAAGATAAACTTATAAATCTGAGAGATTTAAACACTAACCTCAAGCCTTCAAGTCCTTCAAATGACCTTAAACTGACCAAGACTCCTCCCAATGATAAATGGTGATGGATATGGTATCTTTAGACTGTATTAGGGTGTATTCAAGTGGATTTTAGGTTACAATAACAACCTAACACTCCTATCCCTTGAAACTTCTCCAAACTGCCACTAGGCCTAATAATCTATCTTGTAGCCCTGTAGAAAGAGTAAATGGCACTTAAGTTTACAATTTCCCAAAGTTCTGACCAAGTAAATTTTATTTTATGATACCATTTTTTCCTTACCATAACATACTAAAATGATACTATGGACTCCTTTGGACCATATATGACTGTCTATATAGTGTGGCTCCAAAAATGGATAAAAAGACTTCAATTAACAAAGAAACCATATGCTCCTTGTACTCCCAAGACTCCAAACTCTTAGAAGTCTTCAATAATGGTTCAAAATGAACAAATCTCTAAGAAATTAGACACACACCTCCAGAAACAACAAAAACCCCAAATTTATCACTTTGAACCATTAAATCTAGGGCTTCTTAAATCTAAACCCTCCAATCACTTCCAGGCTCAATAAGTGTTGTCAAGCACTAGGTGTCTTTAGGTTTCATTTTCAATAAAGTGCCTTCAAGGCACAAGGTCAGTTTAGGTTGCATGAATCTTAGTTTAGGAGCATTTTCATTTCAATAAGGTTCCATTTGATATGTTCTAGTTTTTCACTCCATTGCCCAATGAATAAGGTCTATAGTTCATGTCTAGCATGTAAACATCTAGAAGAAGTCGCCATAATTGTTATCCTAAATTTGCACTTGTAGGATGATAATCATAAACAATAAAAAATTGCATAAAGGTACACCTCTTAAATACTATTGTTCATCTAATGAAGATGAAATACATTGCTATTGCAATCATATTATCAGTTACATTGTACTCTAAGTATTGATCATATTCAAATTTTCAAAAATTCATAATTGATCATTACTTTGTGCATTCAAACTGAATGTAATAAACAAATGTTATTTTCATATTACAACTTTCACATTGGAACTTAGAGGAAATTGCAGAAAAGAAAGCATGAGTAGGGGTCCATGCATTGCCTTGTAGGGTCTTCTGCATTTAGGAGTTGGTTGTCTATATTTAGGATGGCTTCATGTCTTTATCATAGTCCTCATGTGCATCTTTTGGTCTTGTCTTGCATCATGGAAATAAAAAGTGTTAGATCCAAATTGGATCTAGCAATGCATGAAAACCTAAAAGAGTCATACAACAATAACACTTTTTGAACTGCACATTTACCAATAACATCAATACAATGGAAAAATATGCATCTACATCAACATAATAATAGTATCAAAGGGACATAACTCCATGAAACATTTTAATATCTATGGTTATAATTCTACATTATACAAAAGATTTATTGTTTTTGTAAACCAGATATCTAAATTAAAGGGACTTAGTTCCTATAGCTAAGAAACCTTTTTCAGAAAAGCAAGGTAGTGCTAGGATTAGTGAACACAATCAATAAATAAACATTCATGCATGAATGTCATGACACATGGCACTCACACATAAAATTGATTAGTTGGTCATGTTCACTAACCTAACATATTAGATTTGGTGATGTTTACAAACAGAGTAAGCAGAAGTGCATTCAAATGAAAAAAGTACTGAACTATGAATTTGCTAATAGCCGAGAACAAAGAAAAGTGTAGTGAGTGTCATGAGCCCATGCATGAACCTCACAAGATGCATTATCAGAAGAGAAAAGAAAGCTATGAGTTCATGAATATAGAGTGAAATTTCAAATGCAGAAGAGGAATACAGATGCAGAGTTAATTCTAGTGTTGTCATAAGTACTAATGTTCATGATCAAAATGAATGAATAATGGTGTCATTAAAAGAGGAAAGAAAAAGAAGTTCAAAAAACTGTGTTGATGTCATTGGTGCTGAGATGAAGAGTACAATAATGTTGTTGTAAGATGATAAAATGCAATGAAAAGAGGGTACAGATAATGTATGTGCAAGATAAGTTGTGTTGTGCAAAGAAGAAAGAATTCATATCTGGTATGCAGAAAGATGAGAAAGATTCAGTGCTATCAAATGTTGTTGTAAACACTGGTGTACAAGGACAATGTGTAAGCTCATAAAAGAGGTGGTCAAAGGAAAAGAGGATGCATAGGTGTCAGATCAACAACAATGTTATCAAATTGTAAACTAGGATGTAGAAGGAGGTGAATTGTAGAATATCAAGTGATAAGGTAATATTGTTATTCAATTATGCACAATGAAGGTCAATTAAAATGTTGTTTAAAAGGATGAATACTAGTGTGTTTGCAGAGAGAAGTAGTAAGAGTTCACCAAAACATGGTTAATGAAATTAATGGATAACAATGTTGTGTATTTTGCAATAAACATGCATGTAACAGAAGAGATAGTGACATTGTTTTCGTAAAAGATAAATAACAGTAATTCTATTATAAAGAGATGTGAGTTCATAACAGTGATACTTACTTTGCAAAGTAATATGCATGTTCAAGAAAGAAACTAAATTGCAGTGCTGTCAAAGTGAAAAATGCATGTACAGATATTAGACAAATAACAATATTATCAAATATAACATACATGTCTAAAAAGTGACAGTGTTGTTTACAATAAAAAAGATGCATTTTAAAGTATCTAGCTCTCTGTTCACATCAATGTTCATAGGTGTCACGATCCCGTGCTTGAACCCTATGGATATCTTTCTTAGTGGAGTCAAAAACTGCAGATGATACTAATCACTGTCATTTTTGTAATAAAGAGACGAAATAATGGTTAAGGCCAGACAACATAGAATCGTAATATTTAAGTATGGTCGCTGTCGATAGTGGACAAAAGTAGATGAAAAACCCCAAGAAGAGAACATAAAGACAAAATACAGTGAAGAAGCGACAACATAAGTGTAACTTGCAAAGTCATATCATAAGAAGTAACAGACATCAACATTGACAGCTCAAGCTGTCAAAGCCACAACATAGAATTATCTAATAGTAGTTTTTTCAAGCAAAGGGCTCATTTTGAGCAAAAATAGCAGCAGAGCATAATAATCTAGAATCATTGCAAGAATCATGGTGAAATCAACAAGGTAAAAGCCCATATCTCTAAGTTCAAAATCTATGTAATTTAGCAGCATGTTCAATAGAAGACAAAAATCAAAGCCAAAGACAGAGATGATAACTTATCTAAAGTCAACAAAGTTGAGATAAAGGAATAGCACCAGAGAAGTGATGTTTTGGAGCCTGAGCTCCATGAAGACTAGCATGAACAACACCATCGATTAATGCCAAGAACCAATTCAACAAAAGCCTGCGGTGTTCAAAGAGCTCAACCTCTCTATTTACTATAGCAAACTCCAGTTTGAGAGCCCTAATTTCAAGCACGCACTTCAGTGCTAAACACATGTAAAGAGCCCAAGCTCTTTTTGGTTACAAAGGACCACTTCCAGTTGGAGCCTGAGCTTCATGCTCAAAATAAATGCATACTCATAGTCACAGCCAAAGATGGAATGGAATCACATAGATAACACTATATTCCAGCCCACAGACCATGGAGGAGAGCTTCAAGACTACAACTCAACCCCTACATCACAGTGAGGAACTCCAGATCCAAAACCTGAGCACAGAGAAGAAGAAATAAACTAGAAAAATGCCATAATCTCAGCAAAAATGGCTCCATGGATTAGGGTTTCAAAACCCTCATGTTTTCCCCAAATGCAAATGCAATGCGAAGACCTAGAAAAATGCCAAGTTTTGATAAAACTTTGGAATCCGCTAACAAGCATTAAACTCTACAGTGCACAATAGCTAGTTTCAAGTGCCATGATAACATCTCCACAACCTATCCTATGCCACGATGTGGATATTTTCGAGAGTGGTTGATTGCGTAGGTATCGGTCATGTTGACCTTAGGGTTATGCTATCGGCTTTAGGAATGTCTTGGGTTACATGTGATGAGGTTAGTATTTTATATGTTATGGGGTTGTTGATTGTTAGCTTTTGGTTATAGATTTGTTAATATATATTGGTAATGTGTTTAAAAGATGTATGTTTTAAGTACCAACATTAGGGGCATGTATTATGGCATGAATTATGCCTAATAGTTAGGGCTTCCTTGCTTATTTGTGGGGGTTTGGAGGGAGTTAAAATTTTAAAAATTAGCCTTGAGAATGTATTTATCTGAACTTCCTAGTCAATTTTAGGGGTTCAAAATTTGAGAGAAGGTGGTTTTGTGAACATATTTGTTCCTTTGTGCCTTTTGCATACATTTTGTAACCATAGGTTCAGTTTTGATGCAAGATTGTGTTCAAGTGAATGTAACTTATTCCTTGGCATTTTTTGTATCTTAGCATGTAACCATTTGTAGATTTTGAAGAAAATAAAGCAAGTTCCCTATTATTCACATATTTTCTGAGTTTTGATAACAATCCTTTTCAACTTTTTTGCATTTAAGTGTAATGTTTTTTATAGCATAAATAAGTGAATTGATTAGAGAATTAGTCATGGATGGTATTCCAAATCCAATAGGAACCGGCCTAGAATCTGGATATTCCTTCTTAATCAGAGTCCGCCCACAACTCAGGAAGGTTTCTATTGTTACCATGAGATATTAGTATACCCTAATGCCTGAGTTAGGGTGATATTTCAAGGCCTTAACAGTTTTTATTATTAACAAAAAACAAGTACATTTTAATGTATTTAAAATTATATTTTATTTAATTTCTAGCATTATTTTTTTTATGAAACTATATTTTATTTTTAAAACAAAAATAACAGCTACTCATTTTTTTAATTCAATTTTTTTAAAGAAAATTATATTTAAATAATTTACTAAAATGCGAGAGGAAGAATTTTCTTTCCAAAGCCAAAAGAATATGAATGTACAAATATATTTTGCTTTTCAGTTTTCTTAGAGGTTTGGATCCATTTTATAGATAATTTTCTCAACTCCTCAATTGTCTAAATCTACAAATTGCAAACAAAAATTTTTTTCTTCAATTTCCAATAAGGGTTTTTGTTTTCTCTTTCTTTAATTTCAGAAAAGCAAGAGTAAAATGAAATCTAATTTTAAAAATGCAATTGAATCTACTAACCAGAAAACCAATAATTTTCTTCAGATCTAAGCTAGGTTTTCTATTTGAATGAAAATTCACAATTGATTTAAAATAAATTAGTTTATCTAATGATTTTCAATCAGATCTAGGATTTAATAGATGAGGTTTTTAATCTTTCAATTTCAATACAAAACCTAATTCATCTACCAATCACAAATAAACTTGGATCTCCTTAAATAAAATTTAATAAAGGAAATTGAATCCTACCTCAAAATGATTTGATAGGATCTAGAACAAACCTTTCAAATTCAATTCAAATTCTCCAAGAATCAAACTTTCAATTTTAATCGAGAATCCACCATGAAATCTAGACCCAAATTTCGTTGCAAAAACCCGTCTGTCCCGAAAATGAATAATAATTTTGTAATAAGGAGAAATTATCTTTCCCTAATTCATGAAAATCCTTGAAAGTGAACTTGACTCCAATTTTGACAAATACTTATTTTTTGTGCAACTCTCACACAGAAATCAGAACTCAAGCTCCAAATTTAGAACTCAACTAAAAAATGAGTAAAAAGCATTATATTTAATTATTAATTCCAAATAAATACACTCAACTTTAACTTAAATTTGTATTTTAATTTTAATAAGTTGAATGCACAACTTTAAATTGTATATTAATATTTAATTAATAATTAATATTTTAGCATATTAATAATCATCCAATTGATAATTAAATACCAATTCATTATTAATATCTTTTATTTTAATTTTGATTTAATAATTAATTAAATCCTATATTTTCAAAATTTAACTTTTAAATTATTTTTTTCAAATAAATATAAGTATTTATTTATTACCATTAATTAAATACCCTTATATTTAATATTTCAATAATACAACATAGTTTCAGGCATAATTATTTACTAACAATAATTATCCTTAACAATACTAAATTTACATAAAGCACAAATGTACATCAACCATAAATAAATTTTGATAATAAAAATATGCCAAAACAAAGAACAATTAAACTCACAAGGGATCCACAAGTTCACGTCACCTAATGAATTATGGTGGGTATTTCAATTGGATACTCATCCAATCCTAGGATGAAATAGGCTTAGGGTAAAGTTTTGGGCCTGACTGTTAACTCGCCTCTTTTACCATTGAGACACTACGATATGGCACACTCACTCCTTCCAATTCAGGTAAGACTTCACCTAATACATGTAAACCTATGTAAATGACAGGCATGCACATGTGCATATATAACAGACAATGGCATGGACGGTCGGATGTGTGGATCTCTCTATGCAAGTAACTACGTTTCCGCCCTCTACAACATTCAAATCACCATATAGAAATATTAAACAAACATAATCATACATATGCAAGTATGGAGTTAACACATCATAATATAAGCATCGTCTATAATGAAACTAACATCATCTCATAAGCATAATTATCACACAAAAATAACCATCATCATAATCTAACTACCAATTACAATAAATCATATTTAAATCTGAAATAATTTACAATAATGACGTCCCATACAATGTTTTACTCATGAATGAAATAGGCTTAAAAGAATATGACCTTAAAAACTGAAAGCAGTAGCCTAAAAGAATATGAAACCAATAACTAAAAGCAATTAGGGGTGGGTATTACATTCTCCCCCCCTCTTAAAATAGGCTTACTCTGGGAAGCCAATAACCATACAAGTGAAAAGTCATAAGGTGTGCACCTATTAGATAGGATCGGAGAAGAAGGCACACACAGCCTATAATCACCCAAAGAATATACCAATCACAACAATCACCCATTTATACTTCAAGAAAGAACTAATGCAAGTCAACTTAATTATCCTTTCCCTAAGATATGCATAACGAATCATGAAGAGTAATATAACTAGGATTTAAGCATAACCAAAATTACCTTGATCATTCATTCATTATCTAATATTTCTTAAATAAGTCTATATCTTCAATAATTTCAATAATTATGAGATAATACATACTAAAGCTTAATTATAGGAGACACACATCAATCTTTATATTGAATAGTTTATGCAATCTTAATTAGTGGAGCATTCATGCAGACACATAAATTACATAATACATAATGTTTCCACACAAAATATAGTGCAATCGTTGTGATGTCCTTCCTTATAAACACAAACAAAGGTCTACAATAAACATGATAGAAACAATACTTATCACGAAACATATTTAACAACACCAAACATTTAGAATAGCCACCATAAAATTCAAAGAAAAAACCCAAGTGGGAGAACTTCCAAAGTTCAATATTAAATCATAAAAGTGCACAATTCTAACAATAAATCAAGTGTGTATAATGCAACAAAATAGACTATGAAAAGAGAATTGGGTGGCTAATCCAGTCATAAGAAAATTCAAAATAAATTAATCTTGACCCACATACAACACAACGAGATATCAATTAACCAAAATAAATCATCAATCTTAAAACATTTCACGTAACAAGGTGACTAGGGGTAGCCACACTCAAGGTAGTATTCGCATCAAAACATCCAAGAGTACCTCATTTTAGATGTGTTAGAGTATGCACCTGATCACACAAGTGAAATCATTTATTATATTTCTAACATCATCTTTATGCAACTACATGCAATTATGAGTTCCACTCATTTACTAACATTTAATATGAAATAAATCCTTTACAAAATGCTATAAATAGGTTATAAGTTACAATGGTTCTACTCTAGATGCAATGCATTATTTAATTGGGGACTTAGATCCTTTACCTAGTTGATTTATAATAATAAGGTACAATTTGAAAATTTTTAATGCACTTCTCCTAATAAATAATATACATTTCCAAACTATGCACAATGGTTTTCAATATAAAAGAATTACTTTCCAATCTCATAATTAATCATATCCCCTCAGAGATGATTACAATACTCACGCAATATAGTTCATATTACTCAAATAAATTCTATCCAATATAACATGCAAGTATAATCATCCACAATCAATATCATCATGTCATGCCCAAAAGTTGGGCAAAAACACACCAACAATTTTTTTTAAAACACGCTAAAAGTTAACTAAACTATCTCAAGGATAACACTTGCACACAAAATGGTGCAGAATAAAAATGGCAACTTAAGGGTCATATGAGGTAGGATAGCTAACAAAGATATCCTACAAGGGTCCCTAAGCTACACACTTCGATCGACACGCAAAATGAGACAACTGACCAAAACTCAACCACACTTGACAAAAAGTCAACTCTAATCTAAATTACATGAAAGAAGGTTACTAGGGCCTACTAAGACCTATGGAACGCTTAGACATGCAAACCAAGATAGTTAACCAAAAAGTCAACCATAGTTGACCAAAAAGTCAACTATCTCATAAAGTTGTGAAACTGAAACCCTAGGGTCCAAAGGGTACATGGAATACCTGGTGCAAAAATCAAGATGATCGGAGGAAGTTTGACCGTGGTTGACCAAAAGTTAACTACGTACGAAAAAGGTCAAGGGTAACGTTTATACTCTTAACATAGGTATATCATGACACTAAGGGGTTATTATGACCCCCTTCATGATTAATTGTGACGACTCATTAAAGTTAAGCAATTAATTAATTTTAATAAATCATACTCTAAACTTTACAAATTTATAATATTGGAACACATTTCAAAAAAAAAATTAAAAAAAATTAAATCCCTAACAGAAAAAAAATAACTAGCATATCTAAAATTTAAACCTTACTGAAATTTAACTTTTAAAACTTTATTTAAATCATTATTAAAAGAAATCTGTAATCCATAAAAAGCATACTTAAATAATCCATCTAAAAATTAAAGTAAAGAATAATAAGGCTTAAATCTCTTTTTACTACAATTATATCAAACTCTAATAAATAAAATCAATTCTAGTTACAAGTAAATTTGATTTTAAAACTAATCATTAAAACAATATTTAAATCAAAATCTAAAAATTAAATCTACTCTAAAATAAAATACATCAAATCTAATCTAATCCTTAAATAAATTCCTTTCTTAAAACTAATCTAGAAGAAAATCCAATCCTCCTAAATTTTTTTAAAAAAGAAATCTAATTTTTAACATATTAATACTTTAATTTATAAAAATACAATCCTCTCTAAAACAAAATCCATGTCCAAAATATTACATTTTAGTTTAAAACCTATAATAAACTTTGAGTTTAAAACTACTATTTAAACATTATTAAAAAATAATATTTAATCATAATTAAAAACAAAAATTATATTTGTAATAATCTAGATCTATATATAAAAAAACTTCTAATAATGA
>MU225138.1:731374-745568 GCA_018584345.1 Thuja plicata
GTGGATGAGGTTTAATATATACATATATTGTTTTTAAAACATTTTTTTTATAATAATAAAAAATCTTCTTAATAAAATACTATCTTATAGACATACACATGAAGTAAAAAAATTTAAAAAATTTACTGGTGTTTATTTGTCTAAGACCAAACAGTGGCCATATAGGCTCAATATTTTTCAAAATCTATTTTACCATTAGATTCTATATTTTATTCTGAAAACACTAGTGGAGACAAATTTTAATTTTGAGCATATGTAAATTTGAAGAAAATTTCCAAATTTATTCTAAGTATAAAATATTATAAACCTATATTCATTTTGATTACCCAAGGACACATTTGATAAATTGAACCATTGGCTTTTATGAAAAGGAAATAACTAAATACTTCTATTGTTGAAATAATCAAAAGCTTATTTGAATAAACACCATATTCTACAAATTATTTAAACCTATGATAGATCAAAATTATTCAAGCCCATAGTTCTAGAATTAAGGTTTTGCTAAAACTCATGAGATTTTATCTACATATTAGTTTCCATAAAATTGTCTTTGCAATACAAGCATAATTTCCTTTCAATTTTATTAAATAAGTATGACTACAATTTCTTTTGAAACTTCATTACTTATTTTGGATAAAATAAATTTACAAAGCAACTCATGATTACAATAATACAAAGGTTACAAACATAATGTTTTCAACACCACTATACATTCATGAAATTTCCATATGATAGTTTGAACATAGCCATAATTTTCCAGTGTTACCCATCTCACACAAAAGGTTAATATTCATTTTCATGCTCCCAATAGGAATCTGTACAAGATATGGTTGACCATGGAGGCTCACCTCCCAACCTAGGCCTTTGCAAGGAAACTCTCGAGCTTGGGGATCCAATTTGGAATGGGATACAAACTCAACTTACAGAAAGACACTCACAAAAACTCACAAGCAAGAAAACTTCCCAAAATAGGTTTGAACATGGAGAAGGTCTGAAAGAGGCCTTTCAAAAAATAGGGGTAGTGGTAGACCTCATAGTAGGAGAAATCCAAGCATCACAAATGAAAACACAAGCCACACAAGGACCTAAAATTCCATCTATACAAGATGCAATCATGAAATAACCTCCTTATGCCCCCAGGTGCCCTTAGGCCCTTCTGGGTATCATGGAACCCCATGTCTTTCCCTCCACACATGGGAGACTCTACACTAAACTGGAATCATTTCTACTACCCCCTTCAAGGTTACTCTTCCCTCCCAAGGGTGAATGAGCCTTTAAGAACCCCATTCAAAATTTAACACAAAACTAAAGACCTTAAAATAAATCACCAAAATTTCAACTTTAAAAAAAATGCATAGGACTCCATTAATGGAGTTTCAAGCTCAAGAACACACATGAATAAAATAAAATTACTTCTAAGAGATCCAACCTTAATCTAAAGCTAAAGTGGGTCAAAAATGTGGTGATGAGATGTCCTTCTTATCCTTCTTCTCCAAAAGATCCTTCAATCCTGAATTTGTCTCTAAGGGTAGAGAGTGGGTGAGCACTCAACTCATCCTAAATCCTTTCCTAAATAGGAAAACCTCCAACAAGATCAAGGATTAACCCAAAGGTGAGGTGACCCTAACCAACCCTTAACTACCCACTTGCCTAAACTCTCCATGGGTGGAGTCAAATGAAACTTGGAAGAAGAGAGAGGTTAACCAAGGTTACACTCTTCTTCAAAATTCGCTCAAGTCTAAAAGTGACACTTTAGAGGAGCAATAAATGAGTTTAGAGGCTCATTAATGACTGAAAATGACCCCTAACCCATAGGGTACCAAGTTGGGTAACTAAAAGTGACCCTGGTTACCTCCTGGGAGCCTAAAAGACCCTCCTAAAGTACCCCTGAAGTTAACCTACGGATTTCTAATCCAAGTTGACTATCTAGAAACTTATAACCTTGGGGTAAGCTTGGGTACTACACATAGGTAACCTTACTTAACCCTATACTTAACCCTGGTTCCCTTTATTAGTCATGTCAACATAAAATTTTAACAATTGCCAAATTTGGCACATTAAATTAAAACAAATGACATGACTCATTCAAATTAATATTTACTTTAATCCAATTACACACATGAAAACCACATTTACAAAATAACCACATAAAAAATGAGGTCCATATTTATTTATATAAACAAGAGCTTGGAATGCACGAAAATTTACATAAGTTCCAATACTAGGTCCCCGGTTTAGATCCATGGACAACTTTCCCCACACACTCATTGCACACATCAGTAGGTCAAAAATAACATGATATGAAAACATAACATGACATCAAAAGATTCTTACTCAAGTAACATATGTCAAAATTCGCTCTGCAACTTCCGTTCACTTTCCCGCCCAGCTTGTTTTCAAACTAAAGGTTCCCATGCCCGCCTCCCCGTGGGGAGATGCTGCCCCCTGGCAGACCCACCTGTTGGTCCTGATGGACCCTAGATCATAGTCACTGTGCTAGAGTCAGTGGGGGAATCTCAAAAAGAGCCTTCTTCTGCTGATTCCCCACTATCTCCTAAACCTAAGTGGAAAGGTGCTCTTGTCGGTGATGCCCAACATCCCTTGCAGGCCCTTTTGGTGGATTTTGTTCAGACGGAAGGAGCAGAACTGTCACTCCCAGACTCTGTGGTGAATTGCACGATGGCTGACTTTCAGATGGCTCTGGTGGGTCATTTCTTCAATTTCTGACCTACCATTGAAATGGTTAGAAAATGGATCTCTAACCTGTGGAAGATCAAAGGATCAGCCCTGGTTTCGGCCATGCCAGGTGGGCTCTTCCTATTTAAGTTTACCAATCTCGAGGACATGACCAGTGTGTTGTCTGGCTCATGGGTTTATGGAAAGCATTTTCTAGCCCTTGTGAAGTGGAATCCCGGATTCAATCTAGCAACGGACCTAACTAGATTGGCTCCTGTTTGGGTCCGCCTCCCAAGCCTCCCGCTTGAGTATTGGGATGAGTAGGTCTTTCGATGGATTTGGGATTCCTTTGGTTCATTCATCACGACGGATCAGGTGACAAGGTCTAAATCTAGGTTGGTGTTTGCTAGATTTTGTGTGAATGTCACTATGAATAAAATCCTGCCCAACTTTTTTATATTGAAATCCAAACTGGGTAGATGGACCCAAGCATTAGTCTATGAGAATGCTACTCTATTTTTCCATAAATTTGAATGCAAAGGCCACTCTAGTGATACCTGCAAGGCCACCAAGTCAGAAGAGAAGCAACAGAACAAGGATAAAAGAATTGCAGAGGCCCCTCCCCCAGCTATGTTGGAGGAATTGGTGGTGACAAAGCCACCCTCGGTGGCCGTGGAGACAGTTTCTGGTGTGCAGACACCTGTGGGCTTTGATACAGATTCTGATGTGCTGACACCTAAATAAGGTGAGATAGTCTCCCCCCAGGAGCCGGGTTTGGGTTGCTCTGGGTCTCTCCCAGACCCAACCCTGACAGTTCAGGGGACCCAACCCGTGTTAGCCATGGTTTTGGAACCTACTCTAACATTGACGCCCCCCCTGAGGAGAGAAAGTTTTTCTCAGATAGGAAGGAATAGCCTGATATTGTGGTAGCCCTTGAGCTGATTGACCCAATTCGGATGGCTAAACACACAACAAAGGTGGTAAAGAAAAGTCCCCTCAGCTCTACAGATGGTTTTTAGGATGAGGTGGGGGAATGGAAAACACAGAAAAAGAAAATCAGAAATAAAAAGGCAGATGTGGGGGTGGATACACCAAGAGGAAGACCCTTAGAATGAGTAAGAAGATTGAAAGGATCCATAAGGGAGGTTGCGGCAGGAAGGAAACAAACCCTGGAATCTAGCTTCAAAAGTAAGAGATGAACTGCCTCTCTTGGAATGTGAGGGGTTTGAATAGATCCCTTAAACAAATGGCTATTAAACACTATATTTTTATCTCAAGCTACAGATTCTTCTCCTACAGAAAGTCAAAATGTCTACTAGTACCTTTGCTACTCTGGCGCTGCTTCTTTGGCCTGGGGCTGCTTTCCTTTATTCTGAAGCTGTGGGTGCGTCTGGTGGTATTGCAACACTCTGGAACCTGAATAGAATAATTGGTCAGTTTTTTAACTCATGCCCTAACTTCCTTGCTGTCACCTTTAAGAAGTCTGGTGTTGAATGGACCACCTTTAATATCTATGCTCAGAACACCAGACACGCGCGTGCCTCTCTATGGAATGAGTTGGGCCACCGGCTTGCTCGGGTTGGCTCTGTGAACTGTCTGTTGGTTGGTGATTTTAACACCCCCCTTTACCCCTCTGAAAAGTGTGGTGGCCTCATAGATTACTCGGACAATATGGGGGAGCTGGCAGATTTTATTACTTCCACAGGCCTTCTAGATCTTACTCTGAAGGGAGACCCTTTCACCTGGTCCAACAATAGGAAAGGTTCTCACCTAATCCAAGTGATGCTTTATCAGGTCCTTGCCACTTCCTCTTGGAACCTCTACCTGAACTCCACCTTGTCGGCCCTCCCTAGAACTACCTCTGATCACAACCCCCTTCTTCTTTACTGGTTGGACTCTCCTAAGATCAGCCCGACGCCCTTCAGATTTGAAATTATGTGGTGCTCTCACCCCTCCTTTAAGGAGCAGGTTAATTTTTGGTGGAAGACTAATATCAGAGGTACTGCAATGTTTAGGATCGCTCAAAAACTAGAAATTATCAGGAAGGAAGTCAAAGGGTGGAGCAAACATAACTTCGGTGATTTTCGCAAGGAGAAAACTGATCTCTCAGAAACCCTTGTTTCCCTCCAGGCTCAACTTGCATCTGGAAGCTTCTTGCCTCAGATACAGTGGGAGGAGGAGAGGACTAGACTTAAGTGGTAGGAAACCTTGAAAAGAGAAGAAATTTACTGGAAGCAAAGATATAGAATTCAGTGGCTTGCTGAGGGAGACAAGAACATGACCTTTTTCCACAGGTCTGCTATCATCCACAAGAAGATAAATACCATCTCCTCTCTACTAGATGAGGGTGGGAATGAAGTCAAGGAAAAGGAAAAAATTAACCAGGTTGCGGTTAATTACTTTATGGACCTGTATTCAGAAAGGGGTCCTATCTTCCTTGACCACATCCAAAACCAGCTTCTCGATCACATCCAAAGCGCTATTACCCTAGGTGATAATGACATACTCACAAAGAGGGTTTCTGATGAAGAGGTTAAGAAGGTAGTTTTTTCTATGGGAGCTTACAAAGCCCTTGGACCAGATGGATTTCCCCCTACTTTCTTCCAGGAGTACTGGGAGATTGTGGGAAATGATGTTACTAGAGCTGCCAGAGACTTCTTTAGGACTGGGCATCTTCTTAGACAACATAATCAAACTTACATTGTGCTTGTCCCTAAGAATGACAACCCTACTTCTATGATAGATTTTAGACCCATTAGCCTCTGTAATACCTTCTACAAGATCCTCACCAAGATCCTGATTGGCAGAATCAAGCCTCTCCTTGACAAGATTATCAGCAACACCCAGAAAGGTTTTGTACCAGGTAGACAGATACTGGATGTGGCCATTGCCACTCATGAAATTATCCACTTGATGGACAAAAGCAGAGCCCCAGGTATGGCCTTTAAAATAGATATTTCCAAAGCTTATGACAAAGTTAATTGGTCCTTTCTACTCAAAATTTTGGCTAAAATGGGCTTTAATGAAAAGGTTCTCTAAATTATAAAAGAATGTACCCAAACTGTTAGTTTTTCTATCCTAACTAATGGTTCCCTGGGTGGACATTTTACACCTGAGAAAGGTTTCAGACAAGGAGACCCCCTCTCTCCCTACCTCTTTATCATGGTGGCTAATGTGCTTAGTAGGACTATGGGTATGCTATCCGCTACGGGAAAGATAAATGGCATCAAACCTGCTTCCACTCACCCTCAAGTGGTGTTGGAACAGTTTGTGGATGACACTTTCCTCTTCGGGTATTCTTCTATTATTGAGGCTAGGTAATGGAAAAAAACTTTGGACTGTTATGCTTGGGCTTCAGGTCAATATATTAACTATAAAAAAGCCGGCTATTCTTCTTTAATACTCCAGTGGACATTCAAAATAAGGTGCTACAAATTTTGAGATGCTTGGCAGCCTCGCTCCCTTCGACTTACCTTGGCCTTCCCCTCATGGTCAAAGATGTATCCCTTGAATTCTGGAACTCTATCTTGGAAAGAACCCAGAGGAAACTTGCTGGCTGGAAAGGAAAGATTTTAAGTAATGCTGGCAAACTTCAACTGGCTGCTTCTACCCTCCAGGGGATCCCGGTCTACTTTCTATCCCTCTTCAAAATCAGAAGCAATATGGCCAAAAAATTGGAAAAAATTTAGAGAACCTTTCTATGGGCAGGGACTGAAGAAAAAAAGAGGATTTCACTTGTCAACTAGGACACTGTCTACCTCCCGAAAAGGTTGGGAGGTCTGGGCCTCAGAAAAATTAGTCTGATGAAAAAGGCCCTTACTACTAAGGTGGCTTGGAAGCTCATTGAGGGAAAAGCGGAGTGGTGCAGAATAATGGAAACCAAATATCTTCAAGGCCACCCCTACAGAACAAGGTTCCATAAGAGCGACCACCCTAGTGGTTCCAAACTCTGGATAAACATATGCAAGTGTAAGGCCCTCCTAGCTAGAGGGGATTTTTGGAAAATTAGCAATGGTAGATCCATTAGATTCTTGAATGACCATTGGATCATGAACCAGCCTCAGCTAGGTAATAAATTCAAACCAATTATGGATCTCCTTCGACCTACCCTGGGTCTTAGAGCTAACAACTATACCGACAGAAGAGTTTGGACTGATATACCTAACCAATTAAGGGACAGACTGTATCTACAACACTCAGCAAAGGAGCTTATGTATATCCTAACTAGTATCAGAATTTCTGAGGTTGATGATTCTATTATTTGGACCCCCACCCAGTCTGGGGCTTTCACAATTAGTTCGGCTTATAACCTGCTTCTTAAGGAAGAGTGCAACCCTGGGGATTGGAAGAAGGTGTGGATCCCCCAACTCATGCCTAAAATAAATTTTTTTTGGTGGACCCTTATGCATGATAAGGTCCTAACCCAAGATAATCTCACTAAAAGAGGCTTCTCAATGGCTAACATATGCATCCTTTGTGAGAAGGCGGAAGAGACGGTTAATCACCTCTTCATCCACTGTGAATATGCTACTAGCATGTGGCAAGGAATTTTTTACAGGTTGGGCATCTTGTGGGTCCTTGGTTGCGAGGTGCACCAATTTGTTAAATGGAGATCCCCCTCAAACCACCCTCTACTCCAACTCCTCTGGTGTATGCTTCCCCCGCACATATGTTGGTCCATCTGGAAAGAAAGGAACAACAGGATATTCAGGGAGACAGGCATCCATCCTGAAACCTATCTCCATATCGAAACTAAGCTGCTGAGTGAAAATGTCAGGATGGCTAAATGGAAGCTCCCAACTAGCCCTCCTACTGTCTGGGAAGGTAAGATAGTGGAACGCTGGAACCTCCTGAGTGGGTTCTCCAGGTTTGACAACACTAAAATGACTACCAGAAAAGCCACCAAATGGACTACCCCTTCTAGAGGCAGGATAAAATTAAACTTTGATGGGGCAGTTAACAATCTTGGGCATGGTGGGGGAGGAGTGTTGAGAGACCACCATGGAACTTGCCTTCTGGCTTATGTGGGACCTATCAATAACTGTACTATCACCCAGGTGGAAGGGACTGCTCTTCTCTGGGGGATTAAAATTGCAATACAGATGAACTTTAGACAGCTGGAAATCGAGGGTGATTCCAAAGTACTAATAGAGGCAGTTAAGAGTGGTGCTAGTGTGGGGTGGTGGACTAGACCCATTATTTTGGAAGTCTGTGAGCTTCTGGAGAGCTTCCAACATATATCTATAGACCATACCTACAGGGAGGGTAACTCGGTTGCTGACTCATTGGCGACAATGGGGTTTAAAAAAACAAAGCTTAATAGTTCGTTGTTAGTTGGTGATTTACCTCTGATGACTCAGCGTATCATCGAGAAAGAAATGAATACAAGTGTCTAAATGTGCCAGGCTAGAATCTTTATTATGAATCCCTCCTCGATCACATGTTGGCATTTTCGAGTTACCTGTGTGATTATTAAAGAAAAAACCCAAAGCCCCATAAAGTTCAATAATTACCTTTTGTTCATGTGGCGTGATCGCTGTCAGTGTAAAAAGGCATTTTTGGTGATTATTGATAGTAATGCTATTATTACTATTTATGTTACCCAGGGATTTGTTAGATTTGTCAGTACGGAGCTGGATCTCCAAAATCCCCAAAACTGACAGGGTATGTATAAGCTTTTTTTGAATTAGATTAGTAAAAAAGAGTGGTTTTTTATGGCATGCAACTACAATCGTCTCTCAGAGCCCAAAGATATTCTGATGATTGCAGACCAGACCTATGATATGGGGGGTAATATTCTCCATATCAAACCTGATAATATTGATGAAGCCTTTACTTCGGATCCGCTGGTCACCCACTATTGCAAGGAAACTAGAATTTGGGGTTTCATGGAACGTATGAAAGGCGGCCATGATGAGAGAATATCTAAATAGTTTGTTTCCTCCTGGAACAATAGAAATGTCTTGGTGGGAGGCATTCATTTTTAGCTCAATGAGGAGGTCATCGCTGAGGCTACAGGGCTCCCTATGGTGGGGAGAAAGTACAAAAAGACTAGTCGGACTGCCGACCCTACCAGCCTTAAAGAATTTTTCAAAGATGGGGAGTTGCCCGTCAAGAAATAGGGGGGTTTCAACAGAGAAGAGCTACCAGACTTCTGGCCAAAAAATTGTCTCATTATCATGAAGTATTTCATGCTTGAAGGTAAGTTCACGGTATTCTACAACTACCACTTACCTTTCCTGAATCATATTAGGAATAAAGATTTAATTTCTGTACTGTTTTATCTTTTGCACTCTATTGAAAGCAATATCCTTGATATTAAAAGAAACCCTGACAGAGCTATCCTCCACCAAGGCCTCCTCCTCTATCTTTTCCTGTTTCACAAAGCCATATGCCCGGCACCCCAACCCTCTCTGATTATTCAGATGAAGCCCCAGGAAACGCCCGCTAAAAAAACTGAAAAGACCTCCAACTCCTCCTCCTGGTCCATCCGTATCACCCAAGGGCCTGTGAAGTCTGAGAAAAAATCCCGTAAAAAAATTATTAAGATCCCAACCCATAAGAAGGATGGCATGGAGGACTCTTATGTTTTGGACTCCATGGATTACATTGAAGAGAAAGGGGCTGACAGCACACCTGAGACAGCTTTTAAGCCAAAAAAATAGAAAATTACGGAAACCCAGGTCAATTTGGAGTTGGACCTAAGCGGTTCTAGCTGTAGGAGGTCTAATAGAATTGCCAAGGAACAATGCAAAATCAAGATGTTGGAGACGGCCTCCAAAGAGCTCTCGCTGACGGAAAATGCCTCCCACTCCACAAATTCTAGAAAGGTTTCCTCAGAAGGCTATATGAGCCCGACTGCTATTACTCCCCCGACCAACCCCCAGAGAGCTATGAGTCCTACCCCACCCCAAAGCCCCCACTGTGACCCCCAAGTTAAACCCCTCCCCTCTAGAATGGAGGAAAAATGCAATTTCACAGGCACCCTTAAAAGTAAGTTTGTGAGTATTGACAAGGAAATTGCAGAGATCAAAAAGGGTATGCAAGACCTGATGAACCACTGCAGGAGGACAAACAAATTTTCTCTAAAGGTGATGCATGCCTCAACGATGACCCTCTGTAACGTGCAGGAGAAGCTGGCAGACGAAAAACTGGAAGTGAATGAAGATAACAAAGACCTGTTCCTATTCCTGCAGGAGGAGTGGGCGAGAACCCTGCTGTCCAAATAGCTGGGAGAGAAGAATTAACATTGCTATCTATGGGTCAGGTTTTTTTGGCTGGGCTTGTCCCTCGGTTCCCCTGCTCTATTTTTGGGGGTATTGTTAAGTTTATTATTTTGGTTTGGTCAAGCCCTACGTGGCATAGTGACAATTTTTTTGATGATACTGATGATAGTAATTACTCTGGTTTTATCTTTTTGAGTAGAATTGATACTTTTGTTTTTGATAGAGGCAGAACTTTTAATGTCTGTGATAACCTGCTAAACTACTATATGCTTTGACTTGTGCCATTAATATGCTATTAATGTACTACTAGTCCTCTGTTCCACGGGCTAGCACCCTCTTTCTACTTTTTCTATCAAAAACATGACATCAATAATATACATGCATATAAACTACATCTGCATTAGAACTGAAATAATCATAGCATCAGTTTCCTAAACCAAATTCATCATATTACATTCATACATTTAAACCCAATTAAGACATCATCATAATTGAAACTGAATTAAAACACAATGCATCTCAAGTGTACCCTGATTACATAATCAGGTATTGAATACATAACTTAGGATTCAACAGATCCTTAAATACATAAAAGTCTCCAATAGTCAAAGTATGTCAAAGCATAAACTACTGAAAGCATGAATAATATGTAGTAAAACTAAGATAGTATAAGGTAGGTCTCACACATCATACTAATAGGGCTTAGAAATACATTACTCAAGAATCACAAGTTGCTCAATGAGAAAGAAATCAAGCAATGAGGAGGTCTTCAAACTATGAACTCAATACAAAAGTGGATCACATGCACAACATACATGAACTATCATGCTATAATGAACGAGGTATTTGAATGACCATCACAAAGCCCCCATACATACAAACCAAACAAGGTCAAAAGAAGCAATCTATCTACTCACTTTCAACAAATCAATCCCCAAATCAAGTGCGAAGAACCACATACATGAATAACAAATCATGAATAATGAATCTACAGATACGAGGAGATGTGTGCTAACATGCAGTACTAACCACCTAATGGGCATACAATTTTACTAGAGCTCCCAGGGTAGAAACATGGGCTCTGACACCAAGTGTCATGCCCCACCAAGGAACCCAAGAGAACTTACCTAAACATTCTAATAAGATGCAATTTGTTTTTGAAAAATTTTAACGTTACACAACAAGATCAAACAAAAATATGGAAGCAATAAAAACATACTCATATAAAAGAACTCTACAAATACAAAATCCCAAGTATCCCTTGGCGTAGATTACATAAAAATAACTCAGCTTCCTTGAATTACATCAAGGACATTATTCCACATACATTATAACTTACAACTCACATCATCATATAATAAGTACACAATTACAATAGATACCATAGGGTATACATCAAAAAATCACATCCACTACACAAGTCGCTGGGTAAGTGGTAATCACATAAGTACAAGATATAATGATATACAAGATATGGATCACAAGTGATATGATAATACAATACACAATAGATATGATTAGATCAAAACCTCTAAATAAGAATGTGAAAAATAAGAAGATAAAACTAATACAAGGATCATCAAGCACGGGATCGAGGACATTGAATATCAATGGAAAAAGAATCACTACCATTCGTCCTTGTGGAACTATATAAGTCCACTCCACTGTGCTGAGGAAATAATATTAGGCCCCACTTGGATAACAATTACAAAACCAAAACATGAACAACTAAGCAAGGGATTCCTTAAGCTTCCTATCAAAAGAGGTACTAAAAAACAACAAAGGAAAAATTCTCTAACCCAGAGACAATCGGCATATGTAGAAAACCTAATTTACATATAGCAAAGTATCATCACATATGTCTAACACTTGATTCTCTTCCTGGTAGCCTCAGTGGACCCAGAACTCAAGTGACCATATGCGGAATCAATAACCCCTCATTCAGACGAGGCTATCAAATATGCCAGAATTCATACCTCTCAGGGTGAAAAGCATCTTCTCAACCTCTATCTTATCCTATACTAGCACTCAAGTATGGGTTAGGAACCATTATATTATTAATTCATTTTAGGACTCTTTTCATGTTTCACGTTATCACTTCTTAAGATAACATACAATAAGTGATCCCGACAGCCACTTATGGGCCCTGACGTTTAATGCAAGCCACTCCGTACTATACAACTAGATAACCTACCTAGCACACAGATCACACATTGATCTCAAATACACAAGTATGAAATCCAAATCTAGTTCCTTACAAAATAACAATATCAATTTAATATCACAATTCCACTCTCAAGGGTCCACGAATATGAGCTCAACAAAAAGATTAGGTAACATAAATCAAATTACCAAACACATATAACTATAACACAAATCCAAAAATATCCATAGGACGTGAGCTACAAAAGTGGTCGAACACACATGATCAAGATTACAAGACATAAATAAGTCTATAGAGAGAGTGTATCCACTTGACAGAAAGAAAAAAACCACCCCGACCTTTGGATTTTACTCTATAAGCCTATCTAAAAACCCCAATAAAACCATATTGACGCAACCTAGTAAAATTCACAGTAAAGGAGAATACACACAGTCAGAATTAAAAGCCATCTACTTTAGAAACTCCAATTTGACTAAATAATTAAGACAAGTTCCTTCAAAATACTTATAACAACCATAATATATATTAAAAAAATGTCATTGAAAAAAAAGTACATTAAAATTAAACTACATGCATTAATAACTATATATATAGTAATTATTAATTAATAATATTAATATTAGTTAAATTAAGATTAATATTTAATATTAATTAAATATTAATTAATAGAACTAAATCAATAATAAATAAAACAACCCAAATAAAATCAAAATTTAAACAAGTTAAATTTAAAAATTTTAAAAAGAAAATTTAAAATAAAGTATTTTTTGGGGGACAAGCCCCACGCCCCCTCTTCATATGGAGCCTCCTAGAAAATCTGTGGTTACTATTAAATATCATCCTCAACATTCTTCTCAAACTTTCACTATTCATGTGATTGCAGTTAAAGGATATATAATCAATAAAGTTTGTTTCAAACTATGCATAAGCCAATTATAGCCATGAAAGGGAAACCTAGGAGTCTTTTGGATTTTATAAAGGAATATCTTGTGGTTTCTCACACATATCACTCAAGAAACAATCCTCAAAATACTAATCTAGTTGATCCTACTTCTCTCTCACCTTCTCAACCTGTGCTTCCTCCTCCACCCCATCTTCCTCAAAATCTTTGAAAGGGGTATGACTTAATAGAAACAATTCGTAATAGCCCTGCCAAGATTTCTCTTTGGGAGCTTCTTCAAAATTCTCCAACATATCAAGAAGCCTTGCAAAAAAAATTAACCACTCATCCAATGTCTCCACATAATCAAGACATCATCAATTCCTTTTTGAAATGCATGCATGTTATTATTGCCTAAGCTCAAATTGTGTTTACTCAAGATGATTTACCTTCTAAAGAAGTTCAAAATCAACATGATGCCCTAATGGTGGTTGTCCTTATCAATAGCAATATCATTCATAGGACCTTAATTGATAATGAATCTGAACTAAATATTTATAGTATGAACATGTTTATGTTAATACTATAAGCTCCAAGATTACAGAGAGGGCGGGGGGGGGTGGGAATTAGTAATCTATCAGATCTGAAACTTTTCATAATTCATTCAACACCATAAACCACATTCATCAACTTTAAACCTTAGGCATGCAATACAAAAGTAACCAAACAATCATCCACACATGAAACAAAGTAACACCGACATTTTATCATGGAAACCCTGATTAAGGGTGAAAACCATGGTGGGGATTAGCAACCACAAATATTTGCACTATTCTTAAATGCGCCTTGCTAAGGCCTAGCCTTGTGGGGAGCTTACAATGATGCCCTGTTAGGAGATAACCCTATTAGGAGTCTCCTCGTTAAGGGATTTACCTCTTGCCCAGTTAGGAGCTTTAACCTATTAGGAGTAACCTTGTTAAAGGATTTAAACCATAGTTAATGATCCAATTAACCATAGTTAAACTATACCCGGTTAAGGGATTTTATTATAGAAACTATTAGGAATCAAGAATTATGATAATCTGGGTGTAGCACAGTGATTTTTTAGTGGCTAATATTCGCCAATTGGCTAATTTTTGAAATTTGAGAATCCAAATTTGGCTAATAATTCAAGATTTAAGGCAACCTAAATAGCCAAATTTTTACAAAATTTTATTTTAGAAATATTTAAATCGCCAAATAATTTAT
>MU225138.1:751072-781850 GCA_018584345.1 Thuja plicata
CCACCCGATTGCGAACGTTTGCCAACTATGCAGACAAGAAGGAGATCCCACCACCGAAAAGAAAGAGATATAAGACCGTCACTTTGTCCTGTAGTAACGCCGCTTCCACTTCCTCTGAAATTCCTGTTTCAATAGAACAGATATGACCTGTTGTTCAGGATTCTATAACTGATCTCCTACAGCTATGTAGTTTTCAAAAGACTCGTTTTATATGCAATGTATGCGCATTTCTTTTTAAGAGTAGTTTTAGACGAAATTTTGCATCAAATGTTTTCTAATATTTATGAGTTATAGATGAACATTACTTTGGTTTCAAATTGCTGCATGTTAAATATTTTATGGCTGCAACCTTAAAACTAGGGGAAAAACGGGGAAAAAACAGAGTAAGAATGAAATTTTTCAATGAAATAATAAACATTTTTAGTTTCTTTGGTTGAGCACTCAGCTCATCTGATGTTTTGAAAATCTCGGTTATATTTTAAACCGTGTTGTGAGCTATTGCGTTTTGGAAAAAATTTAAATTATGTATGTGAATTTTTATTTTAGTTATAATTTTTTTAACTTGATTAAGAAACAAAGTATGTTTTTAGAATTTTAATTTGATCTCAATCCCCATGTTCTGTTTCAGAAGTTTTCTAGGGTTAAGTTTTAATGGTCCAGATCTTTCTAACAATTACTAATGTTGAATTTTAATTCTTAGACATTTAAGGAATTAATGGAAATGATTACAATTATTGGTGCATCAAGATGGTGATTATTTTAAAATGTAAAGATTTATGAGAGATCGTAGAAACAAGGGATGAAGAGTTCACTGATTGCAAGATTTTTACAATCAATGATAGAACAACTAAGAAAGGTGCTAAAAAGAAGAATGCTCAAATTTTATTTTATATTCAAAAAGCTTGAGTTAAGAGCTTATTTTCAAGACTTGTAGGTTGTAATTCCCACATCACTATGATAGGTAAAAGATGCAAACCTAGTTTTCTTCTTATAATTTTTTTAATCACTGCATTTTCATGAATTGATGATCAAAGAAATGGTAGAAAAAACTATTATGCATCTCCATCTCCTGAAGAATCTCAGGACCTAAGATAATTCTATCCTCCAAGTGGTCCCAGCTCAAGGGGGTACAACACGAAAGTCCATACAAAGCCTGAAATGGTAAAATGCATATGGAGTTGTGATAACCATTGTTATATACAAACTCTACAAAATACAAATAGTCCTCCCAATGAGTTTGTTTGTCCATCACAAACATTGTAGGCATGTCCCCTAGAACTTGCTTGACTTGCTATGCCTAAGCATCAACCTCCTCGTGATAAGTTGAACTGAAATTCAGTTGTACCCCTAAGGCATGCAAAAATGAGGTCTAACAATATCCTCCATAAAAATCTCTGCCACTGAAGCTATCATATAAGAAGATTCGATTGGAGAGAAATTTGTTACTTTAGTCCATCTATCGATAGGGACCATGATAGCTTCATGGCTCTATGGGGTAACTAGAATCCCACAATAAAATCTATGGATATAATATCCTATTTCCATTATGGGACAAGGTGTGTTTGAAGAAATCATGTCAGGTGCTAATGATCTATACTCTTAATACCTTTCCACAACATCAGCAACATCCCATTTTATCCTAGATCAATTGTACAACTAACAAAGTTCTACATGCATCTTTTTCACTCCTGGGTGAACTGAGTAAGATACACAATGGACTTCCCACAATATAAAGGTACAAAGATCACCAAAAGAGGCACATATATAGAACTACGATGTCTAAACAAACCATTAGTCTCCAATGAGTATCTAGAAAACCATCTATCTAAGGCCTCCCTGACTTAATCTCTGCCTTAACCTCTTGATACCAAGTATGTATAGGAAGATCTTGTAGGATCTGACTCCTCAAGTTGCCACTAACACATAGTGCAGATAAATCTTGTCTCTGTCTTCTCAAAGTATTGACTACAACATTCTCCTTTCCATGTACATACCTAACCATGAAATCGTACTCGCTCAAAAAATACATCTACCTTTGATGCCTCGCATTGAGGTTAGGTTGAGTAAAGATATACTGTGGTGCAGGAGCACCTAGGAAAACTCCCAATGCTTAGTCAATTTTGGCTTGTAACTGACTCTAGCCAAGTTAGTGATTTTACTTTTGAACTTAGAAGGTCTTGCAATGTGTGTGACTAGATGGATTGGTAGTTAGTACTAAATACATCTAGTTTAGGTTAGTTTAATTTCTAAGTTTTAAGTCCTTAAGATAGGCCTAAAATGGGAAATGTGGTCTAAATGTGTCCTAGACCTAAGAAAAGTGTGAAAGGTGCCTAAAAAGGCCTTAATGATCTTAATCTGTCAAGTTATATGGGTTAGAGGTCCTAAAAGTTAGTTGGTATCGTAAATGCAAAAGATGCTCAAAAGTTGTCATGATAACATTTGCAACTTTTTGCAAATGTTGCATGCAACTTGACAACTTTGGATTCCCTTTATTCTAGGAGTGGGAAATCAATGCTGAAGGCCTAAAAACATGGTAGATGCATCTTAAGATACTTTTTGGCTCATTTCCCGAGGTACAAAATTTTGTAAGAAAGTTTTTGAAGTGAATGAAAGCAGTGTTCTGGTTTTACAGTACAGTCAACTTATTTGAATGTTAATGGATTGAAAGGTTGAATCTAGTGTTAGATTCATGAATTAGAAGTAGATATAAGAAATTTTCATTGAGTGAGAAAGTAGTGTACATTTGATTTGATAGTCTTAGGAAATTGTTTAATATTTAGAGTGTTTACTAGTCCAGTTTAGGTAGATTTTGTTTTCATGGCTCCCCCATAGAATCCAACCATGGGAAACTACAAAAGGTGGATGAATATATTATGGGAGGCTCTATTTAGTGTATATATTCAATTAGGAGGCATGGAGAACTGGTTTTCTATTTTTGAAGTCATGCCCTAGGTGAGCTATCACTGTCTGGTTAAGTGTATGACAGAGCTAAGAGTGAATGTAGAAGCAAGGGTGTGTGTGAAAGGTCCGAACCAAGTGTAGTTTTAGAGTCATTAGGGTACTATAGATCCCTAGTTGTGAGATAAGAGTGTGAATAATACATTTGGATATATTTCTAGAGAGAAATTAGTCAACTGCATTTTAGGAACCCAAAATGCCCTATTAGCCCTACATTTGAGGACACTGGTGTACAGATGACTTGGGAACCCTAGACCTTGAAAATATTTTAAGTTTTCCAAAAGGGTATCAGGATTCTAGGTTAGTTTTTGGGGTTGTTTGAAATATTTGGAAAGAAATCCAGAAAAAACCCTCTGGAAAGGGATAATTAGTTAATTAGGCCTAATAGGGTCCTATAAGGATTGAATTTGGAACTCGATTGAATTGGGATTGTAAACCTATTCTATTCGAGTAAAGATGATTTAGAATGAGTGTTCAAATGGAGGACATGACCCTTGTAGCATTAATGAAGTTGTGATGGAGGGTTTATGCCAAGAATCCTTCAAGCAAGATTGAATCATTGAGACAAAACTAGTGATAGTTGTCTTTCAAGATGAAGAACAAGAAGTATAACTCACTATGTTGAGTTAGTGAAGTCTTAGGCTATTGGAGAAAAGACTTGGGAGATCCCAATTTTGAGTTTAGGATCCTAAGAAGGCTGGGAAAAGTGGAGCTCTAGTGGAATTTGTGCAAGCACACCTTGGAAAACTTCCATCATACTAGAGAATGTGTTGACCAACATGGAGCTCAAATTGAAGGCCCAATAGGAAGTGCCTCCATTTCACTGATGTATGAACTACTACCACTAACTTTAGATCATGTGTGGGATAATTAAGATCATGGTCCTTGAGCTTCCTGGACTCACATGTAATTACACAACCCCCATGCATTGCTACCTCTCCTATACCTTCAAGAGAAGCATCAAACAGGTACATACCACAAAATCCCCTGTGGAATTGGCAACTATCAATTTCAAAGTACTAGTGAAATTATCCTTCAGACACTAAAAATATTCCCCACACTTCTAAAAATAAACAAAAGTATTTTCCTTTCTCTTCAGGGAAGAAATGGGGTAAGTTATCCTAGAAAAATCTCTGAAAAACTACCCGTAGTACCCTGCTAAACCCATGAAATTGCAAACTTTAGAGATATTCATGGGTGTTGGCCACTCCAATATAGCCTAGATCTTTGTGTAGAAAGCTAGTATATCATCTCCAGAAATGACATAACCTAGGTATACTACCTCAGTCTAGAAATAGCTCACATTTAGCCAAGTTTGCATACAATTGATTATCACACAAAAATTGTAATACCTGACAGTGATGCTCATTCTCCTCATAAGTCATAGAATATAGAAGGATATCATCTAAAAATACTAGAAAATATTTAGAAATACGTCTAGAATACCACATTCATTAAAGTCATAAAAACTAATAGTGCATTAGTTAGTCAAAACAATACTTTGGTGAACTCGTAGTGACCATATCGAATACAAAATATTGTGTGATGAATATCCACCTCATGGATTCTAAAGTAGTGGTATCCAGACTTACTTAAGATTAATTTTAGAGAAAACCCTCACTCCTTTTACCTAGTCAAACAAGTCATCTATGTGAGGAAAATGATACCAATTCTTAATAGTTACTTCATTGGGTTGTCGGTAATCAATACACAACTTGAGAGAACCATATTTCATCTTAACAAAGATGAACATGGCTTCCCAAGAAGAAACATTGGTTCAAATGAACCCATAAGCTAAGATTTTATCTAACTGCAATCAAAGTACACTTAATTCATGAGTGGTCATGCGATATAGATCCTTTGATATGGGCTCTACTGCTAGAACCAAATCAATGTAAATATTCATGTCATTCTTAGGGGACATCCAAGATATAACACTAGGATAAAAATTATCATATTCCTAAAGAAATAGGTGATCAAGGGTGATGTCTCTGCTTCCTATCTCATCTAAATCATTTACTCAAATGCAAAAGATTTATAATCTCATGTGCATACACCGCTTGAGTTGCATCAGAGAAAACATATAGAGAGATATGGGTTTTTGGACCCTAGTAATTAGCCTCTCTTCAACAGAATCATCAAAATACTATATTGTCTTATTTCTTTAGTCAATTTTGGCTCCATGGGCACCTAGCTAGTCCATACCAAGTACTATGCCATTCAACCCAAAGGAATGACGCAAAGATCCATAGTAGTTGCAAAGCCCCCTAGACCCAACTTGAAACTACATATACATGAGTCTATGGCCATTATATCCCTAGAGATTAGTTCTATCTGCCAGCTAGCTCTGTGCTTGAATATTTCCATCCCACATTACTGAACTAACAAGGGTGGAATAAAGGAATCAATAGTTCCAAAAAATAAATAAATAGAGGTAGAGATACCCCTAAAAAATGTGTTCTTTATGACTATGCATAGGTACTTGAAACCTGCCTCTAATCTATAATAGAACAAACCCTATGTGATCTATTACCATCCATGATTGTGGGCTCTAAATTTTTCTATCTTTGACTAGCACCCAAAAATGTACACTGAGGGAAATTCACTAAAATATACTCCTAATATTTATAAGTAAAGAATCATGTTCCTCTATCAATATTCCTCCCTGATATAGGTGCACTAAACTGCAAAAAGTTATCCTGACTAATATTTTGTTCGATGCCTTGTGCTAACTATGAACCTGGGTGGTACTTGGCACATTGCAAATTATTATAGTTCCCTGACTAGGACCTACCACTATGACCATGAAAGAACTACTTTTTTGTTGAACGTGACCACAATCTAAAGAGGAAGGATGATTCTGCGAGCTTCCTTCTTCCTGTGACTAATTTCATTTGTAACTTGATTCATACTAAGGAGCACTACCTCCCTAAATGCTAACATGACCATCTAAACATAGAAAAATTCTTGTCCACAAAAAGAGCCTCAATGACTGCTTCCCAAATAGTCTTGGGTTGTAAAACCATTACTCCTCCAATAATGTGGTCATTTAGGGCCCTAAGAAAGTGTTGTACAAGCATGGGCTCATTATCCTTATACCTAAGTACAACTTGAACTTATAGAAATGGTGCTCGTACTACTGTACATACATAGTCAACTATCTTAGATTATGGAATTCCTCTTATTTTCTTTATCTCTAATGATCAAATAGGAACTAAGTCCAAAATCTTTATACGAAAAGCTGCCAAGAAATTGGGGATAGATCAATACGGAGTATTTCCTCTTCCATATGCCATAATGTGGAGGAAAAACCCCTCAAATGCATGATAGTTCACCTTTCCTTGGTTTTAATTTGACAAGGGTGCATGAAATAAAAATGGTTATGGTTGATGAGCCAGGTCTCAGACTCTCAGTAGAAAACCCACTTTGGGATTGATCAAAAGTAAGGGGTCGAGATCTAAGGAGGTCTCTCATGTAGTTAGAAAGTAATTAATCCTCCTCAATAGTAGGGTCCTTTCTCCTAGGACTCTGATCTTTGTTTCTCTCCTCATTATGAGAGAGAAATGACTCTCCTTGCTAACCCCTGTCCTCACTAGCATCAATTTTCTACAAAATCTATTGTAAGAGCCAATGCATTTGGGTGCCCTTAGATCCAACATTCTGACTCCCTTACAACTCTTCCCTACTCTTATCCTGATATTGATCCTACTATTCCTCTTGAGAATTATCTTAATGACAGCTTTGTGGGGGACTTTGATGACTATTTTGTCCCCTACCTCATCCTTGACCCCTTCCTCTGCCTCTTCCTTGGGGTCTCCCTCAAGCCCTTTTTATGGCTCTATTTACACCACTTTCTCCACTCTGAGTTGTTGGAGGCATCCTATCAAGAGACATAAATAATGGTGAGAGAAAACTTTTAAAACTATTCCAATGCAATAAATCTTAAGAAAATAAATTTAAAATTAATAGCATTACATAAAGTGGAAAACATAAATGACCCAATGCTAAATGATATTAAATACATGCATGATGGGAAATAAGTCCTAGAGTTCCGAGTGTGGCAACGTAGGGTGCTGATATCAAATGTAACACCCCGCGAAGGAACTCTAGAGGATGACAGAAAATAAACAAAGCACAAATTTCTTTTTTAAATAACTAGAACACCTCCACTCAGACATAATAATAAAATCTACCTTGAAGCAATTATTTAGATTCAACAAGAATGCAAGAGTAATTTTATTTTTCATTTTTCATCGTACATTATAATTTAGAGTTTAGAATATTTAATATTTTAAAAAATTCTAATTCTTACATGTAACATCATAACAACATTTTCACTAATTTAATTTCCTAATATTGTTATGCAACATACATATAAGGAAATATAAATATAATAATAAAATAAGTTAGCCTTTTTTAATAAAGTACAAATAAAGCACATTAACACATTCTAAAATATCAGTTTATATAGAACATATAACATTTATCCTTATTAATCTTTAAACCATTGTATTCAACAAAGAAAATAAAATTGATCATTCAAAGCTTTATATATAGATATAGATATAGATATAGATATAGATATAGATATAGATATAGATATAGATATAAGGTGAGTACATTAGGGCTATTACTCAAGATTGAAGCATGTATAAATGTCAACTATTTAATATATAAAGTCCAAATAACAAAATGTGCAAAACACCAACATCTCACAATCATATAAATATCACAACTCCTAATTTTCATTCAAAATTATTATTTTTGAATTAACTTATAAACATCCAGCTTAACTAACCTTTCAATTTCAACATTTCTAAATTAGTAATCTTATATAATCACGCCATTCATAAAAGAGATCATCAAGTACAATCCCTAATGTATTGACATATTTAAAACATGAAACGGTGCATAGATAATACCACAGTCATATACATAACATCAACAACTATTTACATCACTACACAATTCCAAATAGTTGAAGTAAAAGGAAAACAATTATATCCCGAATGCATCTTATCCTTGTTTTCATTAAAGCATCATAATATATGTATATATCGAAGCATGTGGGATGGTTCAGATTTACATCAGTAGGTACACATAAGAGTGTTCATTGTTTCCAGCCTACAATGAGGAAATTAAATTCAAGTAATCAAATGTAGATGCATGGGCAGTGGCTAGCTCAGATAAAAAAACACAATATAAGAAGAAATGTCCCTAGTATAGGCCGCAAACTATTAAAAAACTTACTTAGTATTTTCTAATAATGGCACGGATCAGATAAGAGGAATTAATTTGGCATCATTTCCCATCCATAGAGGTGAGAGGGATGCTTAATACAATTAGCCATTAAACCTATACGCATGATTTAAACTCTCAAAGAGAGTTGCGTTTGAAAAGATGTTATTATTTAGTATTCATTATATATATTTTCTTGCTATCAACTCTCTTCAACAGTTTAAATCATCTGTATAGGGTTTATGGATAATTGTATTAAGCATCCCTTTGACCTCCATGGATGGGAAATGGTGCCAAATTTCTTCCTCTTGTATGATCCATGCCATTATTAGCAAATACGAATTAAGTTTTTTAATAGTATGCAACCTATACTGGGGATGTTTCTTCTTGTATTGTGTTTTTTTTTTTTTTTAAATTTGAGTTAGTTTTATCTTATTTAGCCACTGCCTAGACATCTACATTTGTATCCTTGAAAATTTCTCATTGTAAGCTGGAAATAAAAAACACTCATATGCGTACCTTCTAGTGTAAATATGAACCATCACACATGTTTCGATAGATACATATATTTTGATGCTTTTGTGAAAAAAAGGATAAGATACATTCAAGGTGTAACCATTTTCCTTTTTCTTCAACTAATTGGCATTGTGTAGTGGAGTAAATAGTTGTTGAATTTATATATGTATATAACTGTGGTATTAGTTATGCATTGTTTCATGGTTTATGTCAATACATTAGGCATGGTACTTGATTATCCCTTTTACAAGTGCCATGAATATATAAGATTAGTAATTTGGAAATAGTGTAATTGAAACGTGTTAACCTTCACATGGACACCTCATTTAAAATTTTAAAATCCATCTTTCTATATCTAATTTTCATGTTGAGTATTGGTAAGTTCAAATACAACCAGGTTTAGTGCAAAGGTTCAGAGATTCAGAATTGAGGTTCAAAACACAAGTTCACTTTGTTGAACCACTTTGAAAAGAGTTCAAAATGGTTCAAACTGGTTCAATGCATTTCACTGGTCTGAGCTTGAAGGTTCGAAGATGCAGGTTTGATAGTATGGGTTGAGGTTTAAAGTTTAGAATTTTAAATAATTTATAATTCTCAAAATGCAAGAAACATTGAATAAATTCAAATGATAAAATATCAGGGTTGGAGCATTCTTAAAAGTGGTTTAGTCACAAATTATGAATGAAATTTTGTACCAATTATGGAAGAAGGCATTGGCAATTTGTGGATTCCACCTACAATTTAAATATAGCTGATAAAGTTTGAAATCAGTATTGAACTAGTAAACCAAATTCAAGGTTCAATAAAATTTTCTTGGCCTATTTGATGTCCTTTTTATAATAATGGTAAAGTGCCTTCATCACCAAGTGCAAAGGATGTGAAATTTGGTGATAACATTAACACAACAAGTCTGATTTATTTTTACAGTTTTCTAGACCTCTACACTGAGCCACATAATGTTTGACTCGGACAAAATTTTCCCAATTTCTACTATGAAGTACATAATGAGGACTATTCCAACATATCCAAAAATGAAGGAGATCCGACTGTTGGATAAAAAGTTATGCCCCCCGTACCGATACCCATTTTAACTACCAGAAATATTTTGTCTACCCAGCAAAAAGATTATTTTCATTTTGTTTTAATATATTCAAATGCATCTTGTTCTATAAAGCGATACATTATGAGACCACTATTATTATTATTATAATGTTATAAACTATGTTTATAATTTTATAATCAGGTAGCTCAAAGGTGGGAATTTTTATTAAAGTTTCATTTCAAAATTTAGTTATATAACTGAATAATCATCTCATTGAACTATTTATACTAAAAAGATGGAAAAGAGAGGTGTTTTTTTTTTGGTAGCCTATGTGCTATAGAATGAGAGTTTTTTTTTTTAAATTCTGATAAAAAAGAGAGGGCACGTTTTTATTTCTATGAAGATGTAATGTATAGCTCAGTTTGGATATTGCAATAATGGAGAAACGATTTATGAGTCTTTGAATTTATTTTTGTTTCTTCAGATTTTGTTGAGCTTTGTCTTACTAAAATTTTTTTCAACGTCATATTTTATTCATTCAGTTGTGCATGTTCTTGATTTTGGAACTTTGTTTTCTAAATTAGGATATGTTTGGAAAGGATACATGTTTCTTGATTTAATGAGTTACGAGTTGTAAGTGTGAGAGAAGTAGGCTTTGTATTAGGCTCTCATATTTATTTTATTTATGAATTTAAATCTCTGTACATCTACACCATGTTTATGGGTAGATGTTGGTGCCTTTGGCGGTTTCTGGTGAAAAGTATATCAATATTTTAATTTATTTAATATCTTTTAAGAGGGAGTTGTACCTCAAAATTCAGAGGAAAGTTGTCAATCTAATGGTGACTTTTCCAACAATTAATGGCATTTGTACTTCTATCCTAGTATCGTGTGTCATTTTGTGTCATTATTTTGAAGTGCAAATTTGTTCACTAACAAAAGGTTAGTTAGGTTGGATGTTAATAAGTTAATTCAAAAATAGTAAATTTGTATGAAAATTATGAGTTACGATGTCTATAGAATTGTAAGATGTCAGTGTTTTGCAAATGTTGTACATTTTGTGATTTAGACTTTATATGTTAAATAGTTGACAATTATACATGTTTCAATCTTGAGTAATAGCCTTCATGTACTCACCTTTGGTTTCTTAATTATTTGGTGACCCTTAAAGGACTATGTGTGTGTGTGTGTGTGTGTATGTGTGTGGCTATAATATATTTTGAAATCATGTTTTTTGGTGGGAGGTAGACCCCCTAATTTACAATATTTTATAGCAATTGAAAAATAGAATTTAAAAAAAAAAAAAGTTATTTAAAAAAAAAAATAATAGGCATAAACTTCCTCCAATTTTATATATTTCATCAGTTTACATCATCTTAAAATTCCAAACAAAAATCTTACTTTTATGTCATTAAAGTTGAAATTTTTTGGTGTTGATAACCTTTTCCTTTATAAAAGTGTGACACAATAGTGTTCTTTTAACAATAACCAGCTAGGAATGAAAATAAAAACAAAAGAACAATGAAACCACCATGTATATCATTGTATTTGCATTTCAGTGCAATTTAGAACAAAGAAAGGTCCCCTAAAAATAAAACTCTTGACGTCTGTAGTCTTCCCACATCCTACTTACTATATCATCTCAAAACATCCCCCAATCATCCCTATCCCACTGACTCAACCCATATGTCTCAAGCATTGGGACATTTATCTCATCACAATCATCTTCATCTTAAATAGCTACTTCAGATGGAATGTCATCCTCTATAGTAATGAAGTTGTGTACTATGCAACATGCTAAAACAATATGTGTTTGTTTTATGATATGATAAGATGTTGCATACCTCGGGATAGGAAAATATTTCTTCAAAATCCCAAAGGTATGCTCTATTGCATTTTTAAGTGAGGAGTGTTAGTGGTTAAACAACTCTTGTGGATTTTTTATCAGGGTTTCCCTTGAAAACTCATTGAGGTGGAAACGTGTACACCGATAAGGAGTGAGAAATCTAGGTACATTTGGTTATCCAGTATCGAGTAAATAATATTTTCCTACCAAAAAAAGTATATTGTTAAAACATGAAACATACAGTGTGGTTTAATAACAAATACAAAAGTAACACAACTAAGCGCTCTGCAACTTCTGCAACTTTCCCACTCATTTTTTTCTTTGAATGCTTGCTTCAACCTCAGCTCCCTCAGGGATCTTGGGGAGCACGGAGGTCCTCTTCCTAGACCTATTCCTTGTGCTTTCTTGTAGGGAAGGCAGCGACAGCTATGCCGCCCCCAGAGCTATGGATTCTGCACTTTCCGCCTTTAGGGGATCTGCTCCTCTGCAGTGTCCGGGTGGTGGGGATTCTTCCTCCAAGATTGTGACAGAATTCAATGAGGGCCCGGTGGAGGGCTGGAAACTGGTAGTGTTGGGGAAAGAGTCTACTGACATCTCTGCACCCCATATTTTCTTGGTTGGGGAATTTGGCCCTAAGATTGTTGTCCCAGATGGTGTGGTTGATGGCATCTCTACTTTGCTACAACTTGCCCTGGTTGGGAGATTTGTCACTTTCCGACCTACTATTGAAATGGTCCAGAGATGGTGTATGGCTAGACAGAAAATTAAGGGAACTATCTCTGTCTTGGCCATGCCAGGGGGGATGTTCCTCTTTAGATTTAATGAGGTGGAGGACTACACTCTTGTCTCCATAGGAAGCTGGTGCTATGGAAAACATGCTCTGCTAATGGCTAAATAGAAGCCAGGCTTCAATCTGGAGGTGGAACTATAGAAATCAGTGCCAATGTGGGTCAGACTACCTAGGCTTCCCCTTGAATTTTGGGATGAGAAGGTGCTTCAATGGATTGGAAACTCATTTGGAAGCTATGTGGCCGCAGACTCGGTTACCGCTCTTAAAACTAGGTTGATTTTCGCAAGATTCTATGTGAATGTGACTATGAATAGCCCCCTCCCAAACTTTGTGATGCTTAAATCCAAATGGGGCAATTGGAACCAGGCCATTGTGTATGAAAATGCTACCCTGCACTACCAAAAGTGTGGTAAAAGTGGGCATGTGGTCACTGAATGCAAGGCAGAGACTAAGACTATTGAGAAAGACTCTAGGGAGCTTGCTTCAGTATCCCTAAATGTGGAAGATGAGATTAAGAACTAGGCTATTGGTACCTTAAGAACCTCGGAAACCCCTCCCATCATTATCAAGGGCCATGAGGTAGCTTTCGGGCTGAGGGCTAAGGGGAATGAAAAGACTAAAGCGGCAGAAAAGGTGGTAGATCTTGAGGAAGGAGAGTTGGTTGATGACCTATAAATGGCCCCTGACTCTCATAGAAAAATCCCAAAAGAGGCAGAAAATAAAGAAACCATCATTGGAAAGAAGGCACTGGCCACATAAAGAATTTTGAATGTTACAACTACTGATCTGAGTAGTTTAAGGGATGGCGATGGATTCTCCTCCCCAACCCTTCTTGGGGTGGGGTTAGTGATGGAAATATCAATAGTGTCCCACTCGCCGCCATTGACTAGCCTCCTGGACTGGTCAGAACTGAAAATGAAAAATAGGAGTAAGAAGGGGGATGAGAGTGTGGATACAAAAAAGAAAGAAGATGTGGGGAATGAAACCAAACTGGGCTGTCCACCTGTGAAAGCAGTCAGAGTTAAAGAAGCAGCAAGGGCCATTTCCAATGGAAGGAAATTAACCCTAGAAGACTCCCAAAAAAATAAAATATGAAGTTCCTATCATGGAACATAAGGTGCATGAACAGCCCGCAAAAATAGTTCCCTCTAAAGAAGTATATTCTTGAGTTCAAGTTTGATGTGGTTCTTATTCAGGAGGTGAAAATGAAGTATCAAAACTTCACTCAACTGGTAGACAATATCTGGCCGGGTGTCACCATTTTGTATAGTGAAGCGGATGGGGCCTCTAGTGGTGTGGCCACTCTTTGGAACCCTTGTATGTTATTTGGTAATGTTGTGGCTTTCCCTCATAAGTTCCTTGCTATTTTGTTTACTTGGAATAATAGTTCTTGGTACTTGGATACTATCTATGCTCCTAACACTAGAGGAGAATGTAACAGAATCTGGGGGAAATCTCCAACCTCAGAAAATAATAAATGTCACCCCACTATGTGTGCAGGAGATTTTAATACTCCCTTATTCCCCTCTAAGAAGAGTGGGGGCACTTAGGAATTCTTGGAAAGTATGTAGGAGATAGCTGATTTTATAAGATACAATGACCTAGTCGATCTGGACTTGTAGGGACTGGGGTTTACCTGGTCAAACAACAGAAAAGGTAGACACCTCATTCAAGTTAGACTGGATAGATGGTTGGTTTCACGGGGTTGGAATATTGCTCCTTTTCTTAGCCTATCTCATCTTGCAAGAACGGTCTCTGACCACTCCCCTCTGATCCTTGAATGGGAAGAGAGGAAACAAAATGGAACCCATCCCTTCTGTTATGAAATCATGTGGCACTCTCATAATGAGTTTGAATAATGTATTAAGAAATGGTGGATTACCCCAGTGAAGGGAACAACTATGTACAAAATTGCTGAAAAGTTGAAAATCATCAAAAGGGAGGCCCAAAGGTGGAGCAAAACCAAGTTTGGTGACATCTTCCAATGCAAAAAAGATCTTGAGGACAAACTGACCATCCTCCAAAAGGACATGGCTATGGGGAGGCAACCTAGGAGTAGCATTTGGAGGAGGAAAAATGGAGAAACAAATAGAAACAAAACCTCAAGAGGGAGGAAATTTTCTTGAAGCAAAGGTCACAAGTTCAATGGCTGAAGGAAGGTGACAATAACTCTACCTTTTTCCACAGATCCGCCTCCATCCATAAAAGAAGAGATACTATTAAATCCCTTGAATCTGATGGGAACCTAATCTCAGAGGGGGAAAACATTGGTAATCATGCTACTGAGTTCTTCCAAGGAATCTTCTGAAGACCACCTCAGGTTAGGGTGGATGTTGATTTTGACTCCCTTATGGATGTTATCCCCAATGTTGTTTCTGAGGGAGACAACGAGACCCTATTATCCAAGGTCTCAGAGGAGGAAGTTAAAATGGCATTTTTCTCTAGCACTTTTGGGGGGTTGTTAAGTATGACCTCATCCATACGGCCTGCGACTTTGTCAGAACTGGAAGTATCTTGAAAAGACTCAACAAAACTTACATTATCCTGGTACCTAAAGTGCCAGACCCTAAATGCTTGAGTGACTTTTGGCCTATAAGTATTTGCAACACTACCTATAAAATCCTATCCAAAATAATTACCAACAGGCTCAAACCCCTCCTTGTAAAAATCATCAACCCCAACCAGAAGGGGTTCATCCTGGGAAGACAAATTCTTGATGCTGTTATCACCACCCATGAAATCATTCGCTCCACGGAGAAAGGTAAAAATTATTCTATGGCTCTAAAACTGGACATATCCAAAGCTTATTACAAGGTTATTTGGAATTTCCTATATGAGGTTCTCTGGAAATTTGGGTTTCATGAAAAGTTCATCAATATTATAAAGGTGGCAGTGGAAATGGTCAACTTTACTGTGCTAGTCAATGGAACTCCCTGGGGATCCTTTACTCCTGAAAGGGGATTATGTCAGGGGGACCCTGTTTCCCCTTACCTTTTCCTCCTAGTGGTTGAGGTTCTGGCTTGGAACTTACTGAAATTTGAAAATGCTAGATCTATTTCTGGTTTTAAATAGGCTTCCACCCTCAACCCTGAGGTTCTGCAACAATTTGTAGATGATATGTTTCTCTTTGGAAAAGCTTGCATCTGTGAAGATAGAGAGTGGAAACACCTTCTGAACAAATATGCTTTGGCATCGGGACAAGTGATCAATTACAACAAAAGCAAAATTTACTTCTTCAACACTAAATTGAGAACACATACTCTAATTGTGAATTGCCTGGGTTGTAAGGGAGCTTCACTCCTAGATACCTATATTGGTCTTCCGCTCACGGTGAAGGAAGTTGTTGATGAGTTCTGGAACTCCATTCTAGAGAAAATGCAGAAAAAATTGGCAGGTTGGAAAGGCAAGGTTCTCAGCAACATTGGGAAACTCCAACTTCTTTTGGCTGCACTCCAAGGTATCCTGGTTTATTTCCTATCCCTTTTCAAAATTAATGACAGGAATACGGAGAAACTGGAAAAAATCCAGAGGAATTTTCTTTGGTCTGGGATGGAGGAAAAGGATAGAATGAACTTGGTCAACTGGGACACTATCTTCCAGCCAAATCTAGTTGGAGTGCTAGGAGTGAGAAAAATCAAGGACCTGAATGAAGCTCTCATCTCTAAATTGGGCTGGTAGCTCTTTAGAGTAACCGCGGTATGGTGCAGGATTATGAAGGAAAAATATTTCTACAACGACCAATTCCCCTATGGGAAAAATCTTCCCGTTGGCTCAAGAATGTGGAATTTCATCTATAAAAGCAAAGGAAGTCTCCTCAAACATCTAAAATGGCTGGTCAATAATGGCACTCACATCTGTTTCTAGGACGATTGGTGGGAGGTAGAAAAACTCCTGGGACAAACAAAGTTTGGTACTCTCAAGGATAGACTGATCTCCCACTTTGGAGATAAAGTCAGCAATTACATCTCCCAAGGTAAGAATTGGAAAGCTCTTGTTGATGCTTTCTAGGACCAAATACAAGTCCCACCTTATATAGAAGAAATCCAAAATCTCATTGAAGGCATCAAAATTCCTATTTCCTGGACCGAAGACAAAGCCATCTTGTGTCATAACAACTCTGGGGAAATAACGATGAAGTCTTCTTATATAACCAATCTGAAGACTGTGGAAGATGAAAAAAGCTAGGGGAAAGTCTGGACTCCCCAATTAATCCCCAAAATCAGTTTCTTCTGGTTGACTACCCTACATGGTAAAATTCCCACACTTGATAATCTCCATGAAAGGGGGATATAATTAGTTAACAGATGTTCTCTTTGTAAAACTCATTTAGAATCTTTCAACCACATCCTCATCCACTATCCTTACGCGTCCCTGGTCTAGACCAAAATTTTGGGTATTATGAGACTGAATTGGGTCTTCATGGAGGAATTGGACTAATTTGTTTGCAACTAGGGAAACCTTGGGAAGAACCTTCTTATCAACATCCTTTGGAGATTTTTACCACCACATATTTGTCAGAGCCTCTAGAAGGAAAGGAACAACCAGATTTTTCAGAGGGGAGGAAAATGATGCTGAGAGAACGACATGTCTAACAGTGAATCTGCTAAAGGACAACCTCTCTACATGCCAATGGAAACCTCCCACCTCCCCCCAAGAGTCTTGATTGTTTGATTTATAAGGATTGGCAATTACCTTCCTCCTTCTATAAGTTTGACTGCTCAAAGGTTATGGCTAGACTGAATACCAAATGGTCCCCGCGGAGGAAAATTTCACAAAATTGAACTTTGACAGAGCTGCTTCAAATGGCTCTACTGCGGTGGGGGTATCATCCGCAATAATAATGGAAAGATGATCATTTCCTATGTGATAAACCTTGGCATGGGGTCCAATAACATGGCAGAAATCTCTGCCCTTCTATTGGGCCTAAAGGTGGTGGTTACCTTGGGAGTTAAAAGATTGGTTATAGAGGGGGACTCCAAAATCATTATTGAAATGGTTAAAGGAAACTTTAAATGTGGTTATAGAGGGGGACTCCAAAACTTTTCATCCTCTGCAATTCTATCCTTTGGTTCTGGGTTGGTAACGTCTGTAAGACGCTGGTTTGGAGAGTGTTTGGTGGTGGTACGAAAGGTTTTATGTCGGTGGAGATACAGATTGAGATTAATCCCGAGTATAGCTCTGATATGGGCGGCGATATGGTGAGGGTGGAACCCTCTAGAATTGAGGCTGGGTTTCTCAAAAACTAGTGCGTGATAACCTATTTGAAGGAAGGTGGGTTTTACCCATACATGGAAGCTATGGGAGGGTGTGATGAAATAATCTCCATGTAGCTGGTTAACACTTGGTCAGAGCGCAAAGTTACCATAAATGGCATTACCTTTGAGGTTAAAAAAGAAGTCATTTATAAGGCCGCGAGTCTCTCCACAGAGGGAAAAAAGTGAAAAAAGATTACAAAGAGCCGCGACGACACTGGAAAGGCGAGATTTTTCAAAAAAACTAAGATTCTAGTTCCAATTCATGGAGGATTTAAAAGGGAGGAATTACCTAGCCCATGGAATGATGTTTCCCTCATTTTAATGAAGTACATTACCCTGGAAGGCCGCTTCAGCACATGCTACAACTACCACTTTCCCCTACTCAATCACTTTAGGTACAATGATACATCCTTCCCGTTCTACCTTCTGCACTCTCTTGAAACTTCAGTTTTAAATGTAAGAGAAAAGTTAAAAGCCAAGAAAAATCATTGTACCCTCCACCAAGGGCTTATCCTCCACCTCTATAATTTCCACCTCGCCCTTTGTCTCCCCAAAATTGTGTCTCTAAAGGGTTATACCACGCTGAAGGGCACTATGGAATCGATGGGCTTTCTTAACCCCTCGTCTTCATCCAAGAAACCAGATAAAAAAAGTAATACTGGGTCCATGGGTGGCACCCAAATCACCATTGAGTCGGAGGAGGATGAGGAAGATACTGAGAAAAGATGGAGGTCCCACAGAATTGCAAAAACCCATTTCAAGAAGAAATTAGTTAGGAAACAGTACATTAAAGAGGAGGAGGAGGAAACATAAGATTCGGAGAAGGAGGTTAAAAAAAGCAGCACCAGTGGGAACAATAAAAAAGGGAAAAATGGAAAATTCAAGGAAAAATAAAAAGGCAAAGTCCCTCAAGATCTGGGTGGGGACAAAAAAACCCTCGATTCTCCCCAAGTCTCAGCCAGCTTCACTATGCCTATCATGGACCTTTCCAAGGGAAATATTCTTAAAGATAAGATCGCGGACTCACAGAGAACTTCCTAGATGTCTGCAAACCCTCAGGTGGAGGCGGAGGAGCCCAAGGGAGAGGTGAAATCCAAAAGTAGATCCCCAGATGTTAAGGATAGGACAAATGAGAGCCTTCAGACCATGGAGAATGAAATTTCCCATATTCAAAAGGATGTTAAAACTCTTCATGCTTCCTCCCTGGACTCGGTTTCTAAAATGGATCTGACGATGGTCAAGGAGGAAATTAAGAACATGAATGATAGCTTCAACAAAGTTGATAGGTTTACGGTGAAAGTTATGCACTCAGCGGCTACCACTCTACAGCTCCTGTAAATGGAAAAGGGGTCTTCTTAGGAGGAAGCACATAAGAATGAGAATCTTTTCCAATTCCTTGCAGAGGATTGGCTTAAGCTGCTGTTATAAAATAGGGGTAAAAACCCCAATTAACCTCATCTTTTTCCATGCTTTGCTTTGTCTTTGTTTTTTGTTGGCTAGCCATTGAGGGATTTACTGTGATTCTGATGAACTCTTACGATGGGTTTAGACTTAACTCCATGCATACTAAAAGTAATCTCTTCTTTTATGTTTTTTACTTTCACAGACCTGTTACCAGCTTCAGGGTGAAGCTAGGGTCTATTAGGATTTACTCTTACTACTGGTTTAGTTATAATTCTTTCTTTACTGCTACTTATTTTTCCTTCTTTAATGTTAAGTACTTAGATTCTTACTTTCACATACTGGTTACCAACTCCAAGGTGATGCTGGGATCTATTAGGGAGTGCAGGCTGGTTACGAGCTCCATGATGGAGTTGGGGTCTGTTAGTTTTATTTTCTAGTTTTTGATGTTGAAAAAGGGTATTGGGTGAGGGTTTTTTGACCCCTATGATGTGCTGGTTGTATTCTGGTTGTCTACACTTCTCATTCTTTCTATGTCTTTTCGGATCAACCCCCTTGTCTTGGCTACTTTTTCTAATCAAAATCATATAGTGTGGTTTATTGTATAAACATGAAAAGTATATTGTATAAACTGTTTATCTTATTCTTCACTATATTATAGTGTGGTTTGGCATACAAGGGGGGACTACCAATTGATCTAATCTTGAGAGATCTCAAGCTAGAATAGGGCTACAGATTATGGTAATAGGGTTTTGAATTAATAATAGGGAATGAAAGGAAGGGAAGCTAAGAATTTTATACAACATTTTGTTTAATACTAGTTTAAAATGTCCTAAAATGACAGTCATAGTCAGGGTAATATTTATTTGTTTTTAAATTGATGTTTATCTAATAAATAGGGGAGATGTGTGATAAATCTCATTGACCTAAGAACTTTCTCATTGGTAGGAAATGACTTTATAAAATCATTGTGGAGAATGTGAGTTTCAATCCATTGTTATACGTAATGTGTAGATAGTAAGTTCCTTATTGTGTTGGTAGAAGTCTATGGTAATCAAATAATATAGTAAGTCACATGGTAAGAGGATTATGAAGGCATGAGGTTTGTTTGATATTTGGGATTTAACTTGGAATTTATAATATTGATTGGTCATGAGCCATAATGTTCTCTATTTGTGTGATCGCAGAAACAATGTATGTGTTTTGTTGCAGGATCAAGGCCTATAAGAGGAATGTGAATACAAGAGGTTCATCTCTAAGGTGAGTTAATGGATTAAATTCTCATGGTAAATCTTATTAATATGTATGTTGTGGATTTAGATCTTAGATTGATCCTATTTTTATGGATTATTGATGTTTGATATGAACATGAGGAAATGACTCCAATTAGTGAAGGTATTGTGTTGAATAGTGGAAGACCTCTAATTGTGAATGAAAAATAGTTGATAGCGATTTGGTTGAACCTAGAAGGTTCAATGTGTCTTTTTATAAGACTGAGGAACCTATGTTATATGTTATAGATTCAATGATTCCATGTTTAAGGGATTTTGTTAAATGGAACATGCCTCTAATGAATTGTTAATATGTTGAATGAAGGATTGTATCAGTTGGATCATATGAGTTGATTGGAATGTAAGATGTTATACATCACTACTACATGGGATTTAACTATGTACACATTATTTTTGGATTCTACTTATAGTTTTTTTTATGTGTATAGATCTGAAGACATTCGAGCAAGAACAATGACAGTCCTAAGAGTGCTACTTAGACAAAGTGGGTTTACTATCTTTATGAACAATGATAATAAATTTTGTCTTGGTTGAGTAATTGAAAGGAAGATGTATAAAGAGTAAATTGTATTAAGGCTTAAAAAGGTATTGAAACTAACAAGGGATGTGTGTAGGAAGTTTGGTGCATAGGAGTCTGATCGAATAGATAGTGAACTATTTGTTACAATATCCTTGAGACTGATATGAGTCTGGGGGATGCTCTGCATCATAATTCTTACCTTGGAAATAATTTATGACTATATATTTAATGATAGATTACCCTCAAAATCAACAATAAAATCTTCCATCCAAACATGTGGAATTGGAATATGAACTCCAATTCCACCAAAATTAGAATTGAAAATAGAATGAATTTGATGCACTAATGGGTTCGTCGGGTTTTATTTCATTTGATTCCATTATCGAGCTAGTGTTTTTCTATTGTAAATAGTAACAATATGAGTGGATTATAGTTATAAATAATAGAGAATGACAATATTTATCTATACTACATAAGTCATATGTGTTTATGAAGTCTATTTGTGTATCAAAAGTGTCATATTTTTATGAGCTACAATAGAGATGCAATAGTTGGATAAGGACTATCAGTTGATGATTGTCTTTTTTTTGTGGAAAAACATGTTGTACGTAGGACTTTAATCCACAATATGCTAGGTACACCTCTCAGTGCTCTAGAAAGAGTTGGTTGCCTATTAGTATGTGATAGCATGCATGAGATTGATTCTAAAGTACAATTGGGGAGATGTTTCATGGTGACCATGAGCTCATAGGAATAAAGTCTATTATTAGACAATGAGTTTTGAGAAAAAAAAATTCATCATGCCAATGAGCTCACACAATGACCTACTTATATGGAAGATATGTACCTAATTACAAAGGGATTGGAAGTTTATGACTTACCTGCATGAACCAACCTATTAGTATATGATAGTGTGTATGAGATCAATTCTAGGATACAATTGGATTAGCCTTATTTATTTTGGAGAAAAGGAAAATATCTATGAGTCTTGAGAATTGGAGCAAGCAACTCATCATGCCATTAAACTCTACACAAGTACCTACTTATGTGGAAGATGTATACTTAATCACAAAGGAATGGGAAGTGTATATATCACCTTCATGTGAAAGCCCATTAGTTTGTGATAGTGTGTATGAGATCCATTCTTACGTACAATCGATGAGATTGTTATTGGATGACCATGATCTCATTAGAAAAAAAATACACTAATGTATTGCCTACACTGAGACATAAACATCAGAAAGTGTTAATAATACTAATAAAAGAGTATTGGATAAACCATTTTCATTTTGGAGAAGATGAAAATGTCTATTTTAAAAACTAGACAATGATTTTTTTCTCAAGAATAACTAACAATGAGGTTTTTCTCATTTTATGTTAGTCCTTTTCAAATAAATAATCTAACTGCATCTAGATAATGTAGGAAATATGTTTAGGTCTCACTGTATAGAGCTTCTAGGTTTTATGGGGTTGAAGGTGATTTACAAACAACATAAGCAATCACTAAAAAAAATATGGTTTTTTTGTGTGTCAAAACATTAGGGTTACTATATTATATGATGAAGCGACAAACCAAATTCAAGGCTAGAATCCACTCTGCATGTGTGGAGTGTGAGCTTTGAAAATATGTTCTTCCTCACCTACACTAAATTGAAGAGATTGAATGGATATTCTAAAGACAGTCACTTGCTAGAACAACATCAATGGCAAGAGATATGAGGTTTTGACCTTTTGAAAGAAGTATTGTACTTCCTCCACCACAATTTTGTAGAAGAAGTGGGTATGTTGTTTATATACTCATTGTGAGGCAAAATTCATTCATGAAAGAAAATGTTACAATTGATTTAACTTTATAATGTCATTTTTCATAGAGGAAGAAAAACTAACCTAGCTACGATTGATTTAACAAAATAATGACACTAACGAATGAAATAAATAGAGTATACCTCCGAACGACCTCAACCAAACTTTCTAATTATTATCTTAAAACCCTACCTCCATGCACCAGAGATATCTACATGCAAACGTAAATGAATCACAGACCGTGCAACTTCATTTCACTCAATAGACCCGACAGTGCATCAAGTCCATTATTTTTTCAATTCTAATTTTGGTGGAATTGGAATTCAAATTCCAACTCCACCTATTTCGATGGAAGATTGTAATGCTAATTTTGGGGGTAAAATGGAATTACCAAATCCATATTCTAGTTTGATGGTGTTGACACAAACTGCATATTTCCCATTTCCAGTTTTAGTTTCTTCTAATTTGGGCCCAATTTTATGAACCAAATAGGGGCTAAGAGTTCCATACTTTCATTGTTTTATTTTTGTCTTTAGACAGACAAGCCAAATCACCACAAGCTATTCAATTTGACAAATTCTTCTGAGACAAGTTGTTTTTTATACCGTACAAAAATATTCAAATTCAAGGCTCAACTTTCCTTGTCAAGAAGTCATTATTTCCCTTTGAATGCTAAGACAATCTCTCAATTTAGAAACTATTCAAAAATTGTGTATGCATTTTATAATGCCTAAATATGGTCACCAAATTTAGGCCGAGAATTTGGTCAACATCTATTCGTCTATATTTAGGCTTGGTGAGTTCACATTTAATAATAAGAAGAAAATTCAGTGTTTAACTCACATTTTACTCCAAAATAAGACTAGATATGGGCGATAAAGCCAATTTTGGATATCCTGTGTTGCAGAATATGGGTGCTTTGTAGTTTTGTGCAGTTTCCCTGGGAGAAAATATAGGTTCCATAATTGCATTATAAAATGTGAAAACTAAAGAAGAAATTTTGAGTAATACTCATGTATTTATGTCCTGAATGGTTTGAATTTATAGATTTTAATTGGACAAATTGTGTAAATTTATTGGTACCCATAACACAGGACTATTAGGGCATGTGTACATAGTACATGATTATTGGGACATCTTTGAAATGACTACTTTTTACCCTTGTACATGCATTAAAATTCTATAACATGCATCATTCCTATTTCACAATATGCCTCATTACGTCATTACTACGAAAACACCATAACAATAGCTATGACTAGTTAATTTGCATATAAAGATAAAAATTGTCAAAGTCCAATGTACCATTTAAGATTAGTGAGTGAATAAAGCTAGCTATAATGACTAAAACATTAGTCACTCTTAAAAAGAATTAGTCAAACTAGAAAATCTCATAAGATTAATAAAAAAATATTTTAAAACTTAAAAGTTATAACAATTTTTTTTTTCTTTTAATAATATTTTTTAATCCAAATTTTAAATTCACAATTCGATCTATAATTTAAATCATTGAAACAAAATAAATATAGTTGATTAATTAAAATAAATAAAATTAGATTTATTTATATTATTACTTTTAAATTAATCAAAATAAAACTTTTAAAAAAATTTCCAACTAACTTCCCCACAATCACGGGGAAGACATGTGTTTAATATGACTATTAGTTTTAAATAGTCTCTCTTTGGTTTGCAATCAACTTCGTAAATATATTTTGAAAATCATTGTTTTAACTTATTCGAATGACATCCTATGATTACAAACAAGTATATGAAAGCTCTAAGAAATTTCTTACGTGGGAAGTTTTTAGAAAAGGATAAAATAAAATTAAAAATATGATTACTATTATAGAAAGAGTTTAAGTTTGTGAAGATGGGACTATGTATTAATATTAATTATTATATATATGATATGTATTTCATAACTCTTGACATTATATTAAATATGTGAAAGTGTCTTATGCAAAGGTTATTATGGAAAGGGCTATTGTCCAACTTTAAAAAAGAATTTTATTATGGAATGGGCTATTGTTCAAGTTTAAAAAGATCATTTTTATTGGTATGTAAAATAGTCAACTATTAAGTATATTAGTTAGTTATTTATTTATAAAATAAAATTTAAGAATAATTGTTATCAATAAATTATTATTTTTTATAGTTTTTTTGAATTAGTTAAAATCTAAATTTAAGATGTTTTATTTTGTGTTGGGAAATTCTATTGTGAAATTATTAATTTACTTGATGTTTAGATCATTTATAGTTTTGGTATGGTTCATTTTCGAACATTTATCTTAAGCTATTATGTAAGATCTCAAGGATCCTATCCTAGCTAAGCTTTGATACCATGCTAAAATTATTTATAGATTAGTTAAGAAGTTTGAAACTTAGATCTCTCAATTGTTATTGTAATACTCTAACACTAAGATACCAACTTAGCGACTAGTCCATCTTTGATCAATATGTAGTTCATTTTCTAACAATATCACCATATTTTGTGTTATCTATGATTGTTCTTTCTTAAATTATTCATATTATTAAAATTTAAAGCCTTTAAATGAGTTGAAATGAATGTTTAATTGAAGGCATATATTTAAAGTGAAGACAATGTATATCATACAACTCTTTTATTTACATCAGTTAAAGTTATAAGTGCATCTTTGCATATAACTCACTTATTAGATGTTTGATATAGAAACTTTAATATATTTTCTATCAATTTGTTGGAAGATTCACAAGTTTCTATAATTCCATCATGTTTATTTATTTTAATGACTATGAAGTTGATTTTATTGAAAACTATATTTAATATTGAAATCGTAGAGACAGTGGAGGGGAATATAGGTGTTTCTTAAACAATTTTTTAGCTTAACCATTAGTTGTAAGACAAAGGAGTCTACTAAACATATTGTTAGTAAACAGATTGTTCTTTTCTAATCTAACTCTTAAATGGCCAAATCTGAAAGAAACAGTCAGATACTAACAGTTGGATAATCTATCATCATGTTGATAGATTTCCTTTGAATTGAAATTTACAGCTCCCTTATGAACGATATTCAACAAATTTTCTTAATTCTTAAATTAACTAGGTACATTCTTAACCTGAGAACGGAAGAGGAAAACCAGGTGAGCCCTAAATAGAACTAACTCAGGTAGTGATTCAGTCCCAAACTTGGCCACCATTAAAGAACTTGCATATCTTATGACTCCCCGACATTGGTAATACAAATAATGCAGATGAAATGCAGAAAAGGAGGTTAATTAATCTAATCTCTGCATTAGAAATAGATGCAAATACTTTGATTCACAAATATTTCTATCTTTGACTCAAGATGCAAGAAAATGCTCAAAACCAAACACAACAATACTCTGATTGATTATAATCAGAAGAGTAATAACCAAATGCTTTGATTCAGAGAAAAACCCCTCTCGTCTAGAACACAACAAATACAATACTCAAATTTTATTTTCCTGCAAATCCTTGCCAAATTCATTACAAAAACCAGAATGTAAAACCTCTAATGCAATGAAATTAAATGCATGAAAAATAAATGCTCTCCCCTCTACTCTAGCACTCCGAATGTATGCCATAAAAGAACAACACTTTTTACAAGAAAAGAAGTTACAATAAATAGCATTCTCGAGCAACTATTTCGTTTCTCTCGGTGACTTTTTAGTTTTCATAACTGATTCTTCTTTTTCTTTCTATTTGATTGTGAAGGAATAAAGTATTAAAATCTTGATTTGATTTCCAATCAAATTCCTCCTTTAAGACTCAGGTTTCTCAGTGAAAGATCCAATAGCTTGAAATTGCCACCTTATCAGATGTCTCAGCCACCAATACTTTAGATACCACATTTTGTGCTTATTCCATATAAAATGTAACCTATGGCATAAGTAATTCCTTCACTACTTATCATGCTCGGATATTTATACTATACCTTGTAATTCCTCATCACATGAGCTTAAGGATCTCAAATTCCAACTCAGTGAACTGTGGTATGGGTTCGATTGGGACTATGGATGCTCTTTTTCTTCTTGGTCCTAGCATCATTCATGTTATCTTTTTCTTTCCCTATTCACTATGATTGGGTCAGTTGAACAATTCAAATGCAATGTTTCATGCTCTGCAACCTGTTAAGTTCTATGAATTTCTTTTCTATATGTACACTGATCATGGTAAATAGGATTGAGGATGTATTTATTGGACTCTTGTACCTCTGTCAGAATTTGTAAGATCATCATCACCACTGGCGGGATATTGCAAATTTGTTTCACTTTTAGAAATCCTCAATTGACTATGCCTTTCACATTTTTCAATGTTGACTGCGATATTAGGACTTGTAAACTTTGTTTCACCATCGGATTTTTACTATTTAATGATCCCCGAGCCATGCGATCTCTCTGTCAGAAATTTCTATTTCTCTTTCCAAAAGCTCACCGTCGGGAAATCTCCATTTTGAATTTTCTCAAATTCGCTTCTCTTTTCATAAAATTGGAAATTCACTTCCCCTATGGCGGAAAACCCCAATTCTACTTCTTAGGCAAAATTTACCAAACTGCCTTCCCTTTGTCGGGCTTTATCGAATTGACTTCGCAGTCAAGGTTTTATCAATTTGCTTCTTTCAGGAAATTGGAAATTGGCTTCGCCATTTGGCTTCTTCGCATTTTAGAAAATATTCTTCTCCTTTTGGAATTCTCACTTTTCATTACGCAAGGCAACATTTCCATTTCTGTGTGTGAAAGGTGCAATAGAAAACTCATTTTCTGCTCGGTAAAATCATAGAGTCGGATGTCTTCAATTTGGTGAAATTGTTTACCAATATATCATTCTTCACCTCCGATGGTTTCAATAACACAACAAACGATCCTTTAGACCTCGGTTGGGCATGCTATCAACATTCTTCACATCGGCAGAAAATCCCAATTTGGCGGCGCCGACGAAATTTTCCAGTTTTTATTCTTCATTAGTCAAAACATATATAACTTTTGAATCCATTGTGCATTTAGCAAAAATTTCATTTTGTTCTTCTCTATTGTGAGTGATATTTCGTGCTAACTATTGGTTTCAATCATTCTGAATTTCCAAAACAATGCCTTTGAATCTGAATCTCTCAGCTGAACTTTTTGATTTTCCATGAACCTTTCTAGAGGAGATTTTACATCTGCATGTTAAAACATTGATCTTTGTCCTTCACATAAAAACATGGTTAGGGAAAATTGGGAACATTATGAGGAAGATTTTGTTAGGAAATCAACTTTAAAAGTTTTAAAATAGGAGTATTGAAAGTGCGCCGATAGCTGGGTATGACTGGGGAGAATGTGTTGTGAAGTACATGAAGAATCCAGCATCTCTGGCAGAGAGAAACTACCTTATCCATTGGGCTATAGAGTCCAAGAAAAGGAGGGAAACAAGAAGTTAGTTGTTGGGAGGGTGGAGGGGAACAAGGCCCAAAACTAAAACTGAAAAAAGAACAACAACACAAAGAAAGGAAATTAGACTAGGCACACCAAAAAGTGAAAAGAAAAACTTATCTACAACACAGTTGAGGAAACCTCACCAAAAGAAGGGAGGGAAAAAAGATACTCATATATGACCATTTATCGGAAGGGAGAAGAATGAACCTTTTTGGAAAAGAGAATTGTGCTTCAACATGCTGAACCAAAACCGGTCCCCTTTGACGACCTCTTCATTATTGAAAACAAGACTAACAAGATGCTGAAACATAGTAACCCAAAAACATTTTCCAAACAACCATGCCTCATCATAAACTTCAGCTTTTTTGGAATCTCTTTGAATGGAACATCATGATCAAGACAACTTTCAACACTCAACACATTTCTACTACATAGATATTCTTCTTTAAATTCAAGATAAATTTCAACTGAGATAGCTTTTTCACAATTCTCTGTCATTAAATCTAAAAATCCTCCATCCAAAACAAAGACATAAGATGATGAATCAATACCTAAAGTCGTTAGAGGAACATCCCTTTCCTCAATAGTCGGTAAGATCTGAGAGATGACTTCTTCTTGACAAGATAATGAGTGTGTTGAAATCATGGATGGTATCAACTGCTGCAACCTTATAACTTCTTCAACCTCAGCCTTACCTTCATCTTGACACCCAAAAGAAGAATCAGAAAACAATGACCCTTTATCTATCTCATATGATGGAGTCTTCTCATAGCATACTACTAAAATTGATATATCTTGAATACTCATTTCTATTATCATGGGGTCAAAATTAAAACTGAAATTCTCTTTACTCTCAAAGCAACTGAAATCTTCACCATCTGAAAATGAAGGCTGAAAATGTAAATTATGCATACATTCATTATTACTTACGAGAAGATTTTCTTTGATATTCTGTTTTCCTTCATTTTCATGCAATGCATGTAAAGAGGAAAGGTTAGGCTCATCGATTTCAACTTTATGGAGACCTTCACTTCATTGTTTATTACGGTTTAGAAGTGTCAATGATTCAACTATTGATGGTGTACATTTTGGCTCTCCAAGAACCAAGCAATTGACTGATATTGGTTCTTTATTTACTGGTTTATCTTCAGGTACATTTTACGAAACAAATTTCTCTTTCCTTTGGTCTTAGACATTCAAATACCTTTGGCATACTCACCATAATAGAAGAGAAGATTGATGATCTTCAGAGAGACTTAATCCCTTTTCTTCAACTTCAGTAATACTTTGTTTAAACATAGTCCAAAGGATTTGTAAGTTGGGATCACTTTCGGCATTTATTTCTTCAAATGTGGGTTTCTTTCTAATTTACTTTCTTGAATAAACTTCTTGTTCACTCAAGATGGAAAAATGATAAGAGATGTGATCATGTGGAACTTCTAAACCTTCATCATCATCCACCTTTAATTCTTTACTTAGCTGCAACACCCTTTCTTTACAATGTTGTTGTACGCCTCTTCTTTCATGATTTGTGGCTCCCAAGCTTTCCAAAGGCAAGGGTTAGTAGCACTGTTTTGCAATGATATAAACCAAATATACAAAGCTACAAATAATGACTAACCTGAAATGTAACCAATAAAATGTACAAGCAAAGAAAGGAAAACAAATGAATGCAAACCCCAAATTGCTTGAAGCTTCTATTGTCTCTCTCTACTCCTTCCAAAATGCTGTTTTTGATGCTCAGTATTGGTGTGGGCAATGTCTATGACTTGAGAAGTGTCGAGAATTTGATACTTGAAATGTGTGTGTGATCACAAGATGGCTTGAATGCTAGAACCAAACTGACGGAGTAATGGAGCACGAGAGCTTTAAATCTTGGATCCTTCAAATGGTTATGAAGGGTTTATTATATAGGAATTGTGGATGATACCAATGGTTGAGATCAATCCCAGAGATAGGGAGATGAATGGTTGAGATCAAAAGGGAACTAGAGAAACCATCAGGAAACTCCACCTCTTCAATTGCTAAAGAGGAGATAGAGTTTGGTTGACTGAAGAGCTAATTGTGAGTTACCTTTGAGAACTGAAGAGGTGGGTGGAGTTACCCATGTGAACTGGAGATCTATGAGTGGAGTAACTGTTATACACTGGATTTGCGCCTCTGATCTCAAGCTCTCTTGGTCTTGATAATCCAGTATAACATGGGAATCATCTCAAGGTTGTGGGACCTTATGCTAACCGAGATGAGACCTCCAGGTTCTAGGCTGGTTCCTCTTGGATAATCACCTTAATTTGCTTCTTAAACAAGAAAGTAAAACTTTTGAGGGAAAGGGATAGAAGGATTGCATGAAAGGGAAATGACTGAAAGCAAACTACCTACTAGGTGATGCACCAATATTAGGGCTTGGATCTCAGCATAGAGGAATGAAACTAATGGAGGAACCAGGTCAAATAAGTCACAACTCACTAGATAGGCTTGCATAAGTATTTCATAGGAAGGCTTGAACATAAGACTCGACCTATGACCTGCAAACAAACATCCTTTTCTGCAAACAGGTGTAGGAATGAGACAAGACTGGTAGGGGCTGAAGTATACCCACAAAACATCTAAATCAGATCAGACACAGTAACACACAGATTTGCAGAAAATGAGAGGGAATAGGAACCCCAATGTCCATTAATCACATTCATAAATTTGATCCAATA
>MU225138.1:791648-808523 GCA_018584345.1 Thuja plicata
GCATAGAGGAATGAAACTAATGGAGGAACCAGGTCAAATAAGTCACAACTCACTAGATAGGCTTGCATAAGTATTTCATAGGAAGGCCTGAACATAAGACTTGACCTATGACCTGCAAACAAACATCATTTTCTACAAACAGGTGTAGGAATGAGACAAGACTGCTAGGGGCTGAAGTATACCCACAAAACATCTAAATCAGATCAGACACAGTAACACACAGATTTGCAGAAAATGAGAGGGACTAGGAACCCCAATGTCCATTAATCACATTCATAANNNTTGATCCAATAAGAGATAATACAAACCAGGAAGCATAGGGATATGAAGGATTATCACAAAGTACTTCCAGCAGCTTGCATGATCAATGAGAAGATTACAGAATGTAAAAGTCAGAGGGCAGAAAGAATGCCTCAGATAACTCCTAGAAAGAACAAATTAATTTTACAAAATGCCAAAATCTGAGCACTAAGGCTCTCAAAAAACATTAAATACTCCCATGCATGCAGGCAGGAGTCTCAGAACCTAACTAGGGTTACAGATTTACAATAGAATAATTTACCCTAGGACAAAAATCTAATCTGGCCATAAATGTGCACCAAGAATGAATCCCGATCAGATTAGATTTTTCTAACTTGCGCCCATCCCTGTACTGGATCATGCCCGTAGACACGCAACCTGAATCCATGAGCAATACTCAGCAACTAAGTCTCCATCATGAATGCTCACCAGCTAATCAATGAAGTGACCCTTGACGGCCGCCGCTCAAATTCTCATCAATGAGCCATCGATCATGACCATGTCCTTCTACCAACTGCACCTGAGAGCAATAACTTCGTGATTAGACTCGGTATTTCCCCTCCACATCTCTGAATCTTTTGTTTCTCCACCGACGTCAAAAAAATCTATTCCAGGGATCAACAGACTCTCTATGCATGGTCTCTCTGCAATTAGATTCTTCTGATCACTTCTGGAACACGAGCACAGAGGAACCATGGCTGTCGAGCGTTCACAGTGCCAAATCTGCTGCCAAACATTCAAATTCAAAGTCTAGCGACAACGTGACTGACCGTTGGTCTCTTTGTCGCGAGCATCAGACCTTAACCCTGGTTAAATCTCATGACCTGGCGACAAAGCACTTTTAACCTCTATTTAACTCGAGCCAAGATCCAGCGACAAGGCGACTGTGAAATCTTGAAGTCGCGAAGCACTTTCCTTAACTCACCTTTCTTCCCGCGACCTTGCACCTAAATGTCACCCTAAACCGTCACGGCTTATCGCCTGATCGCCAGATGCTATCCCTCCGTCTCGAGACCACGCGAAAAAGCCTAGTCGCCAAGTCGGGGAATCCTTCTTATCAGTCAGCATGTGCCCTTAACCTTTTCTAGCGACATCCCGACTAAGGACTAATCGCTAAGTCGGGAGTACTTTTCTCGTAGGGCACTTTTATCACCCGACCACGTGACCGCCATTGGATCATCTGTGTTTTGCATCAGACGGCTGGCGCTTAATCGCTTAAAAACTGAGGCTACCCCGAAAATGTTTAGTGATTTCACGACTGGGGCAAAGAAACACTTAGTCGCCAAGTCGTGTGATCAACTTCCTCCGTCTGGCAATCACCTGACTGAGGACCCACATCCACCTGCCATATGCCACCTGTCACATGGCCACTGGTTACTTTTCTGCACACTGGGACGCTGAGTCACCTCTCTATTCTGGCGACAAGGCGACTAGGGTGATCGCGAAGTTGGGAGACATTTTTTACTAACTGCTGAAACTTCACGCGATCAAGCGACTGAGGTGGGTCCCACAGATAGATATTCCTTTATCTTTATTACTTCATGACTGAGCGACAAGCAGCTTTTCTATTCATTAATCGCACAGTTGCGAGCAGACTTCCCTTTGTCTTCATTACTCAGCGAGTATGCGATGAGCCCACTTTCTGCTCGTCGCACGCTCGCGAGCTGCTTTCTATTTCTCCTTTTTGATCGGCGACCGAGCGACGAGCCACTTCCTTCCTCAGTCGCACACTCGCAACCCCTTTCTCTTTCACTTGATAACTGCAGCAATTGAGCGATGAGTACTACTTTTCATTTGGTCGCGCACTCGCGAGCCATTTCTTCTTTTATTTGATTGCTCGGCGACTGCGCGACGAGGCCTTTTCTTTTATCAATCGCTCAGTCGCGAGCTGATCTCTGATGTCTTAGAAACATCGGCGATTGAGCGATGAGCATTTCACCTGCTTTGGTCGCTCGATCACGGACCCTTTTGGCCTGTTGAAACCGTCAGCGCGACTGCGCGATGCATTCCCATTCGAGCTCATCGCTCACTCGCGAGCCAACACCATATCATTTTAAAACACTTGCGAGTGTGCGACGAGCTCCATCTTTACTACGGTCGCTCGGTCGCGGTCTTGCAACATTAATTTCTAAAGACATCACGACTGCGCGATGACCTCCCGGAACAACTCGTCGCCAACTTGCGCACTGCTCTCCATACCTCAAATTTTATCCGCGAATGGGCGACGACAGGAATTACAACTCGTCGCAAACCCGTAGACGGAAAAGAATTTTTCAAAAATAGATCGCGATTGCGCGATGACTGTGATTGGCAGCTCGTCGCGCACTCGCGCAACTGAATGACTTGAACATAAAATCACCGCGACTGCGCGATGAGACAAGAAAAAAGAGCCTTTTGAAAGGATCTAGCCATTTTTAGGCGGAAAAACATAGACAAGGGCCAAAATGCACAGAACGTAAAAATTTGGGTAACAGTAACCCATGTGATCTGATTGGAGTTATCTCTTTGAAGATAAATGAATATTTAATTCATTTATTTAATTAATGTTTCCAACATGTGAGATAAATGAATTCTTTTTGATTTAGAATTGCTTTATTTGATGAAATTAAATTAATTTAATTGGAAGTATTTAATTAATAAGTTTAAATATTTCAATTTAAACTATACGAAATTGAATTTAATTAATTAATTAATGGTAATTAATCAATTAAGGTTAATTAATTAAATAAACTTAATTATTTATTTAATTTTGGGAATTTGATTAGATGATTTGGGGAATGAATTTAGAAGAAAATAGATGATTAATTAATGATTAAGAAACCATTAATTTATAGATGAAAAATAGTGTTTTTAATGTCAAGTCGCAAGTCTGTCCATTTTAGGGTGTCTACATTTGCCCCTCTTTGATGCAATGTGACTTGTCACAGTGTGTCAAAGATTCTTTGATTTTGATCTTGCCCTAGCTTGCCCCGGCGATAGTAGGTGTATTTATGCCCCCTCAATAAATTTGAGTGAAAAGTCAGGACATGAGCGTTAATTTGTTGAAACTGCAATTTCTAAATCTTGGTAGCTCACTGATTTGAAAAAGGATTTATATTGCCTCTGATATTTACTGTCGAAGTTTCTGGGGACCAGGAAGAAACTTTTGACTTCCTAGACAAATTAGGGTTTCTAGAAATCCCTATAAGTAGTCAAGAGAGCCATTCATTTGTCACATTACCTTCTTGGAGCTCTTGAATTCTTGGTGAGTTTGTTCTTAGTTTTCTTTTCTTTTCCTCCTATTTTTGTGTGATGGTGGGCTTACCTGGAGTCACACACATATCCAGCCGAGTCTAGACATATCAGAGGTGAGCTGGCATAGGATGTCCTGAGTGTTCTTTGCTTTGCATTTCATTAATGCCTGTATTGATTGCTTTGAAATTTTTTTGTTTTCTATCATTTAGCCAAGGCTGCCGCAATTGCAGTTTGAATGCCACAATTTTTGGCTTTATGCCACAATTGATATGAGTTTCGCATTGGCCTAGTTTGCATGTCGCAATTGCATTATCTTTGCCACAATTGATTGTTGTTTTTTGCAATTGCATAACAGTACCGCACCTATAGGGTTTAATGCCACAATTGCTTATTTTGACTATTTGCCTGATTTCCTTAGTCTCATTTCTGCTTATGCTAGTTTCTGACACTTCCCTCTATGACTAATACTGATATATTTCTGATTTATTTCTGTGTGTATTTCACAGTTCATCGGGAAGATTTTGCGCTGCCTGGAGTCTAGACCGGCGGGACTTGTATACAGGTTCCAGCTCTTTGAGGATGAGAGGTCAGTGATTTGAGTCTTAGGTTTATATTGGATTTGTTACATGCCAGAGATCACAAACAATAGGGGTCTAATCTCAGTTCTTGTAGACCAATGGCATTTAGAGACATGCACTTTCTGGTTACCCACTAGAGAGTGTACTATTACATTGGAGGATGTGTATCACATTCTTTAGCTTCTAATCTAGGGTGCACTTGTTGAGTATGCCACCCGTCCTAGTATTGTTACAATGACTGAGTTATCTGGGTTTCCCTAGGATCAGCTTGGTTTGTCCAGTGCATATGATATTCCATGGTCCTGATTTGGATTAGGCCTTGATAGATTTTCTACCTTACTAGGTAGTTTGATATGTGGCATCTTATGCCCTGATCAATGCCAGCGCAGATTCTCTATTGGATTTGGTTCTTTATTGTAGAGTATGGTCCATGGTCATACTATATATGAATGGGAGCCATGTATATTGGCTCATATGCACTATCATATTTTTTACGCAGCTTACCTTAATGGTAATTCGCTCGGCTGTGGTGCTACCCTCCTGCATATATGGGCATGGGAGTACATTACTATGTGTCATCCCATTGGTTCTCATGATCTGCCTGTAGACAGGACTTATGTGTTCATGTATGATAGAGCCATTTTCCAGACTCACATGGGTCATCTATTGTATTGGCATCAACAGTTAGACATGATGCCCTATTTCATTTGGAGACCATATAGAGAGTGCCCTATTTAAGATGGAGAGGATATCCATCTTCCTTTTTTCTATTAGCAGATATACCTGATAGGTCGTATGACTGACCATGTACATATGATTGATATTCACAACACCAACAGGGTGTTGCGATAGTTCGGGGAGCAGCAAGATGTGTCTGACATGTATGCCTATTTTTCTTGTAGGTCGAGGGATGCTGCAGTCTGGGGTGGTGTCGTTTCACTAGATCTTGCGCAGACTGAGTTTGTAGGCTTACTTCCTATTGCTTGGACATGGTGATCTACCAGTGTAGATGAAGGTATGTCTGTGCAATGATATTTTTGTGTAATTCCCTTACTGCTTTCTTAGTCTATCTTCTCTATGATACTTTTTTTCTTTAGTTGATGTGGTGCTGATATTTCAAATTGATCTTTTTTGTAGGCGCCACTCCTTAGTATGATGCTTGTTCAGCACAGACCCATCCTATTTCACTTACATATTTCTCTCGTCCCATTTTTAGGACTACCATGAGGAGGTTCCGATAGGTATGATGAGGTAGGGGTGAATGAGACTGAGGGAGAGATGGAGGTTGGGACAGAGGTAGATTTGGAGGCCGAGATGGAGGTAGGGATGGGGGTTGATATGGTGGATGGGATGGAGGTAGAGATCAACGATGGGGGAGGGCAGATGATGGGGGAGATGATCCTAGTCCTGGGGGTGCCGATGGTGGAGTTCAGACAAGAGGTGGATGGAGTGGTAGCCAGAGAGTTGGATTGAGGTCCATTTTGGAGGATGAGGAGGTGATAGAGGAGGCACCTCAGTTAGTGCAGAGAGTACATCAGCATACGGGTGCTATATTGGCTCCGAGAGTGGAGGATACAGTGATTGCGGAGGATGTGGATGTAGAGATAGTAGGTATTGATATTGAGGCCTTGGATGCTGAGAGTGCAGGTATGATCTCATCTACTTTTAGTGGCAGTACAGGCAGTAGTACTAGGGAGAGTTCTGAGAGTGAGGATTCTTGTGTTGTGAGGGGAGGGGTGATGAGGGATTGGGTGACAACGCTGAGGAGGGGGACATGGATGTGGCCATGGGAGGGATGGACATAGATCCTACCAATCTGGAGAGACTCACACAATAGGTTGCTAACTTACAGGCTAGACTTGCCTCCTCTAATGCATGTGCCACTGCTTTGAAGGCTAGGGTACAGCAGCTGAGGCTAGGACGACTGCAACAGAGGCTAGAGAGAAACATGCTCAAGCTGAGGTCTATTCATTTATTGATAGTGTACAAGATGCTTAATAACGAGATATTTTGGACAGATATTATAGATCTAGGCATGATGCTCAAAGAGAGATTGAGTACTGGAGGCGCTACTATGAGTGTGTAGTTCCTGCTAATCAGAGGGTTCCCAGCTATACATCTTCACAGAGATCCAGTAGGGCTCAGAGATCACAGAGATTACAGAGTAGTGGTATTGGTGCTCATGGTTCTTCACAAAGACATGCTACTGATATGCCACCCCCTCATCCACCTAGTGGCAAGGGTGGGGATAGCACATGCTAATTTTGTGCCTTTCCACTTTTGTACATGTACCCTTTTTGTAGTGATGTTCATTTGATGTACTCTGAGGCTTATCCATTTTTGTATCCTGACACACTAATATTTATTCATATATATGTTGATTACCTTCTTGTGTTAAGATTTGCAACCGTTCATTGTACTCAGATATTCTGATTTATATGAGATGCAGCTAGTAATTTTATATGATGTGCATTGGTTTACTTGCTATATGTATGATTCTACATGATTTGGTTTAGATGATGAAAATGTATATGCAATATGATTCTATTATGCAGACTCATCGATGGATGATTTACTTTTCCTATGATAATAACGTGTTTATGAAGGATGGTGGAAATGAAATGCATGCTTATATGTGATGCTTATGGATGCATGTGATTTTATGATTTATCATGTATGCAACTATTATGTTTCTTCATTTTTCTTGATGCACTTAAATGGAATGGTGCAATCTATTATGCAAAAAATATCTGAGTAATGCATGTGTTAGTTAGAAGGGAGTTAGTTTGGAAATATGCTCTCTAGGATTGATTTGATAGATATAGGATAATAGAAATGAATTTTTCTTTTTGATAGATATGAATTGATAGTTCAAGGATGAGTTTCCCAAGTCGCTGCCCCTGTTTCTAATATTTGTCATCATTGGATCTTTTAAATTATTTTTGAAATTCTGAAGAGCATCCAATGCATCCAGATCACATACCATCTGGATACCGCCGCGACCTCGTGATAATCAGAATAAGTAGAGAGATTGAATAGAAAGAGAACTTAGTTCACCTAAATATTGACCATTTGGGTTTAGCTATGTTCCCTATTTGAAAAGAAAGAGAGTCAAAAGCACCCAAATATTGACCATTTGGATACCGCTTTCCCCTCTGAATAAACTAAAAAAAGGAAACCAAGATAGAACTCCTACACACCCAAAGTCCATCTGGATAACATCGTGAGCTCTTGATTCCATACAGAAAAGATCAAAGCAAACAAGATAGAACTCCCACGCACCTAGATTCTATCTGGATAGCATCCTGAGCTCTTGATTGAAAAAAAGAAAAGACCATAGAGACCAAGATAGAACTCCAATGTACCCAAAGTCTATCTGAATAGCACCGTGAGATCTTGATTATATTTGGTAAATAAAAAAGTAGATAAAAGAGAAGGAATGTCCAATTATTTCCCAAGGTTAAGCTCAGATCGTGGAACTGTGCGGCTGCCAAATAAGTGACAGTGCCTACTACATTTATCCTAAATCATCATGGCCCTGAGATCGAAGTGAACATAAAATAGATAGAAATCAAAGAAAATAAGTAATGATCCATCATAGCTACTCTCCTCACTTGGTGGATCCTGGAGTAGCGTAAGAACACAACCACAAAATATAGATTGACATCTGACAGACTAACTGACCTAGTCAACATTTTTGGATGGTTCCTTGATTCAGTTAGATTCTGTTGATTGGCTCGACTCTTTTGATAGGCTTGATTGGCCTGATTGCTTGAGTGTGTCTGGTTTCAATAATAGATGACTCATATAAGACTGACCTATCCGGTGTTGAGCGTATCCATCACTTTGTAAGATGATTGACATGATTGGTTGATTGATTTTGATTATTTTTTGTGGATGATCAAGCTGTGGCAGATGGGCTCAATGCTAATTTACAAAGCTCATGATTGTGATATTTGATAGTTTGGCTTGGTCGCCAATAGCTTGCTGATAGATTTGATAGATTGATAAATCTATTTCAGATGGGGACAATGTTGATTCAAAAAGCTCATGGTTGTGACATTGATCAACTGAGCTTGATCACCCTTTTCTCTCTTGGTAACCGAGTTAGTTTTATTGCTTGGGATTTTGCAATTTTTTTATTTTTTTTATGAAGATTGATTTTTTCAAGATATTTTGATCTTTTTAGTATTTTTGATGAGTTTTTTTATTTTTTGCACATTTTTTTTTAGGACATTGATAATTGCCCCATAGTCTGGTGGACCAGTACTAACCATGGATAAGTGTTGGTTCTCAGAGGGGTTTGTGTTTTTGGATACAACTTGGGTAGTCAGTCTTGCATTTGAAGTGTGCTCAAGCTTTTGATCTTTGAGTTCATAGATGGTGAAGCTGGATTTGAAGACTTGGCGCCTGTTTGCCAGGTTTTCACCAAGGTACCTACTCAATAGCACATGTTTTCCCGGTTTTCACTGAGAGAGAAATTTTGTTTCTCTTTACTTTTTTTACTTTGTTGTCATTAAGGTGCCTGATTGCCGGGTTTTCACCAAGGTAACATTTTGTATTTTTTGATTTTTTTTGGTATTTTATTGATATGTAGATAGGTGCCGTAACCATTGAGACCTCAAGTGTAAAACCTCTTGAGGTGCATGTTGTTAATTTATCTAGGGAGATGATCTCCTTCTGGTGTTGCCAGTTGGTATGCCCCACTCTGGGTAGAGCTGATAATGACATATGGTCCTAGCCAGTTAGGATCAAACTTTCTTGGTTTCACTCTTTCTGCTTGGTTATTTTGATAGCCTTGTAAGTGGTTGAATGCATATTTTCTTCTTTCATCTAGTAACTCTAGTTCACTGAGCCTTGCCACTCTGTAGTCTTTATCTAAAATCAAGTTCTTTAGTGATATCCGTAGGGATGGGATTTCCACTTCGAGGGGTAGGACCGCCTCTGATCCATATACTAGGGAGAAAGGAGTGGCTCTTGTAGGTGTTCTCATGCTAGTTCTGTATGCCCATAATGCAGGACTAAGATGTAAATGCCAGTCTTGCCCTGATTTTTTAACTATTTTCTTCAAGATTTTCAAAATGGTCTTGTTTGTTACTTCAGCTTGGCCATTCCCTTGAGGATAATAGAATTAAGAGAGCCCTTTTTTTATTTGGAACTGTTCACATAGCTCTTCAACATCTTTTTTTTTGAAAGGTGTACCGTGATCTGTCAAGATGGTTTGAGGAATCTCATATGGACAGATGATGTGGTTGAGTATGAACATTGATATCTTCTTTCCAGTTATGTAAGTGAGTGGGATTGCTTCCACCCACTTAGTGAAGTACTCCATTGCTGCTATGATGTATTTCTGTCCATTTGCTGAAGAAGGTGTAATTTTTCCCACTAGGTCAAATCCCCACATGGAAAATTGCAATAATGAAGTGATAGGATTTAATTCTTGGGCTAGTGCATAGACGAGGTCTCCATGAATCTGACATTTCCTACACCTTTGTACATATTTGTTTGCATATGTATCTAATGTGGGCCAGTAGTATCCCATGCAAATGATCTTCTTAGCTAAGCTTTTTCCACCTCCCTGGGTTCCACAAATTCTTTCATATACCTCGTACATAGCTCTCTGGGATTCCATGGAAGTGAGACATCGTAGCAGCATTCCATCTAGACTTCGTCTATATAGAGTAGTTGAGAGGATGGTATACCTAGAGGCTTGGTGGATGAGGGACTTTATCTGGTTTCTAGATAAGTTGGGAGGTAAGACACTATTTTGGAGGTAATTATATACATCTTGGTACCATGGGGTTTTAGGACCAACAAGGATGCATGTTGATTTTGTGATGGATTCTTGATGTGATGGCACCATGAGTTTCTCTACTAGAAACTGGAATCGTGTTTTGTTGCCTGGCATATCAATCAGTATTGCTCTGGTAGCCATTGTGACCTGCCACTTTATTTAGAGCTTGTGGTATTTTCTTGAAGATGTATTGGAAATTAGTGCATAACCTTTCAGGATCTGTGCTCTATATGGTATTATCTTTTCATCTTTGGTCATATAATCATTGTTGACTTGGCTAATGACCAACTGTGAATCTTTGTAGACCTTAAGGTTCTTGATTCTCCATTGAATTGCTATCTTTAAACTGATGACTAGTGCTTCATACTCTTCTATGTTGTTTGTGTAGGGGAAGTTGAGTATGAAACATTTTGGAACTGTATCACTATTCGGAGTGATGAGCACTATTCCTGGCCCTGCACCATGGTTCATGCACGACCCATCAAATTATAGTTTCCATACCTTGATCGTTGGTTATAGTGTCATAATAGATTCATCGAGAAAGTCAGAAATGATAGGATGATGATCTTGAATAGGTTCCTCTGCTAGTTGGTCCGCAATCACTTGCCCTTTGATGACCTTTCTGTCTATGTACTCAATGTGAAACTCACTTAAGATCATTACCAAAATATCTGCCTCTTCTTTCGTGATTTGTGGTACCCAAGCTTTCCAAAGGTAGGGGTTAGTAGCACTATTTTTCAATGATATAAACCAAATAAAAAAAGTTACCAATAAAATCTACAAGCAAAGAAAGGAAAACAAATGAATGCAAACCCCAAAGTGCTTGAAGCTTCTATTGTGTCTCTCTGCTCCTTCTGAAACACTATTTTTGATGCTTAGTATTGGTGTGGGAAACATCTATGACTTGAGAAGCATTGAGAATTTGATACTTGAAATGTGTGTGTGACCGCAAGATGGCTTGAATGCTATAACCAAACTGACGGAGTAATGGCATACAAGAGCTTGAAATCATGGATCCTTCAAATCGTTATAAAAGGTTTATTATATAGGAATTGGGGATGATATAAATGGTTGAGATCAATCCCAGAGATAGGGAGATGAGCGGTTGATATCCAAAGGGAAATAGAGAAACTATCAGTAAACTCCACCTCTTCAATTGGTAAAGAGGAGATAGAGTTTGGTTTACTGATGAGCTAATTGTGAGTTACCATATAGAACTGAAGAGGTGGGTGGAGTTACCCATGTGAACTAAAGAGATGGGTGGAGTAACCCATGTGATCTGATTGAAGTTATCTGTTTGAAGATAAATGAATATTTAATTCATGTATTTAATTAATGTTTTCAACATGTGAGATAATTGAATTCTTTTTTATTTAGAATTGCTTTATTTAATTAAATTAAATTAATTTAATTGAAATTAATTTAATTGGAAGAATTTAATTAATAAGTTTAAATATTTCATTTTAAACAATAGGAAATTGAATTTAATTAATTAATTAATGGTAATTAATCAATTAAGGTTAATTATTTAATTATTTTTGGGAATTTGATTTGGTGATTTGGGGAATGAATTTAGAAGAAAATAGATGATTAATTAACGAGCCAAGGTGGAAGAGGTCAAGGGTTCAATGGTGTCCAGGTAACAAGCTAAGGTGTAGTCATTGGGTGAGGAGATCAAGTTTAATGGTGTAGACATTCATCCAACTGGGTCTGCACATTACCTTTTCATTCTCCAATAATCTTACGTCATCATGAATTGTGCTTATCTTTTTCTCAATGTCTGTTATCTTCATGTTGGGATTTTAGAACTCATTCAAAGTAGTTTGTAATTCTGTTTCTTTGTTCCTCAAACTCTCTTTTATGTCTGAGATGTGATTGTGTGAAGGGCACATTGACTGTATAGTATTCTTCCTTTCTCTAGACATTTTCTCAACTCCTTAATACAAACATCAAGATTCTCCAAGTCATTCTTAATATTTTGAAAGATTGTTTGAAATATATGTGCATCATGTGATGACTATGCCTTAACTATTGCAATATCTATTAATGTGGTGAACTCACTTTAAAATTCCTTCATGACTTCCTTTTCTCTAGCTTGTGGATCAACTTCACTAACTTGTGTGGATATAAGATGTTGTAATTTGTTGTTACCTCAAGTAGTGATCCCTCCAAACTTTTCATTTTCTTGTTCTTTCCAATGATCTTATTCAAGGATGATATCAAATCTATTTGATCATCATCATCAACTTCTATTCCTAAGTTCTCCAAAACTGATTCAATAGGTGATTTAGATGAACTTGTTGCTGTGTCCTTTTGTGGTGTGTCCAACTGCATATTCTCGGGTACTGTCACTTCCTTTTCTTTTCTATGTAGTTTTTCTTCTCCTTTATCAATAGATGCTTGAAATGGTATTTCTTGTTATATCTCAACATGATTCAACCTAGGTGGTGTAGAGATGAGAGTGGTGGGTGAAGATAAGTAAGATAAACTTATAAATATGAGAGATTTAAGCACTATCCTCAAGCCTTCAAGTCCTTCAAATGACCTTAAACTGACCAAGACTCCTCCCAATGATAAATGGTGATGGATATGGTATCTTTAGATTGTATTAGGGTGGATTCAAGTATTTTTAAGGTTACAAGTAGAACCCAACACTCCTAGCCCTTGAAACTTCTCCAAACTACAACTAGGCCTAATAGTCTGTCTTGAAGCCCTACATCAAGAGTAAATGGCACTTAACTTTGCAATTTACCAAAGGTTTGACCAAGTAAATTTTATTTTTTGATACCCTTTTTTCCTTACCATAATACACTAAAAGGATACTATGGACTCTTTTGGACCATATATGACTGTCTACACACTGTGGCTCCAAAAATGCATAAAAAGACTCTAATTAACAAAGAAACCATATGCTCCTTGTACTCCCAAGACTCCAAACTCTCAGAAGTCTTCAATAATGGTTCAAAATAAACAAATATCTAATAAATTAGACATAGACCTCTAGAAACAACAAAAACCACAAATTTCTCACTTTGAACCCTTAAATCTAGGGCTTCTTATATCTAAACCCTCCAATCACTTCCAGGCTCAATAAGTGTTGTCAAGCACAGGTGTCTTTAGGTTTCATTTTCAATAAAGTGCCTTCAAGGCACAAGGTCAGTTTAGGTTGCATGAGTCTTAGTTTAGGAGCATTTTCATTTCAATAAGGTTGCATTTGATATGTTATGATTTTTGACTCCATTGCCCAATGAATAAGGTCTATAGTTCATGTCTAGCACGTAGACATCTAGAAGAAGTCGCCAGAATTGTTATCCTAAATTTGTACATGTAGGATAATAATCATAAACAATAAAAAAATTGCATAAAGGTACACCTCTTAAACACTATTGTTCAGCTAATGAAGATAAATACATTGCTATTGCATTCGTATTATCAATTACATTGTACTCTAAGTATTGATCATATTCAAATTTTCAATTGATCATTACTTTGTGCATTCAAACTGAATGTAATAACAAAATGTTATTTTCATATTATAGCTTTTACATTGGAACTTAGAGGAAATTGCAGAAAAGAAAGCATGATAGAAGCATGAGTAGGGGTCCATGCATTGCCTTGTAGGGTCTACTACATTTAGGAGCTGGTTGTCTGCATTTAGGTTGTCTTCATGTCTTTACCATAGTCCTCATGTCCTACATCTTATGTCTTTTGGTCATGTCCTGCATCATGGAAATAAAAAGTGTTAGATCCAAATTCAATCTAAGCAATGCATGAAAAGCTAAAAGTGTCATACAACAATCAAGTTTTTAGAAGTGCACATTACCAATAACATCAATACAATGGAAAAATATGCATCTACATCAACATAATAATAGTATCAAAGGGACATAACTCCATGAAACCTTTTACTATCTATGGTTATCATTCTACATTATACAAAAGAGTTGTTGTTTTTGTAAACCAGATATTTGAATTAAAGGGACTTAGTTCCTGTAGCTAAGAAACCTTTTTTAGAAAAGCAAGGTAGTGCTATGATTAATGAGCACAATCAATCAATCAACATTCATGCATGAATTTCATGACACATGGCACTCACACACAAAATTGATCCATTGGTCATGTTCACTAACCTAACATATTGGATTTGGTGATGTTTTCAAACAGAGTAAGAAGAAGTGCATTCAAATGAAAAAACTAATGAACTATGAATTTACTAATAGCCGAGAACAAAGAAAAGTGTAGTGAGTGTCACAAGCCTATCCTCAAACATCACAAGTTGCATTATCAAAAGAGAAAAGAATGATATAAGTTCATGAAGACAGAGTGAAAGTTCAAATGCAGAAGAGGAATGCAAATGCAGAGTTAATTTTAGTGTTTTCATAAGTACTAATGTTCATGAATAGAATGAATGAATAATGGCATCATAAAAGAGGAAAGAAAAAGAAGTTCACCAAACTGTGTTGATGCCATTGGTGCCAAGATGAAGAGTACAATAATGTTGTTGTAAGATGATAAAATGCAATGAAAAGAGGCTACGAATAATGTATGTGCAAGATAAGTTATGTTATGCAAAGAAGAAAGAATTCATAGTTGGTATGCAGAAAGATGAGGAAGATTCAGTGCTATAAAATGTTGTTGTAAAAAATGGTGTACAAGGACAATGTGTAAGCTCATAAAAGAGGTGTTCAAAGGAAAAGAGGATGCATAGTTTTTAGATCAACAACAATGTTATCAAATTGTAAACTGATATGCAGAAGGAGGTGAATTGCAGAATATCAAGTGATAAGGTAATATTGTTATTCAATTATGCACAATGAAGGTCAATTACAATGTTGTTTAAAAGGATGAATACTGGTGTGTTTGCAGAGAGAAGCAGTAAGAGTTCACCAAAACATGGTTAATGAAAGTAATGGCTAATAATGTTGTGTATTTTGCAATAAACATGCATGTAACAGAAGAGATAGTGACACTATTTTCCTAAAAGACAAATAACAGTAACTCTATTATAAAGAGATGTAAGTTCATAACAGTGATATTTAATTTGCAAAGTAATATGCATGTTCAAGAAAGAAACTGAATTGCAGTGTTGTCAAAGTGAAAAATGCATGTACAAATATAAGACAAATAACAGTATTATCACATATAACATACATGTCTAAAAAGTGACAGTGTTGTTTACAATAAAAAGATGCATTTTAAAGTATCGAGCTCTCTATTCACAACAATGTTCATAGGTGTCACGAGCCCGTGCTCGAACCCTATGGATATCTTTCTTACTGGAGTCAAAAACTGCATATGATACTAATCACTGCCATTTTTGCAAAATGGAGACCAGATAATGGATAAGTCTAGACAACATAGAATGGTAATTTACTAGCATGGTCACTGTCGATAGAGGACAAAAGGACATGAAAAACCCCAAGAAGAGAACATAAAGACAAAATACAGTGAATAAGCGACAACATAAGTGTAACTTGCAGAGTCATATCATAAGCAACAACATACATCAACACTGATAGCTTGAGTTGTCCAAGCCACAACATAGACTTATCTAATAGTAGTTTGTTCATGCAAAGGGCTCATTTTGAGCAAAAATAGAAGTAGAGAATAATAATCTAGAATCATTGCAAGAATCATGGTGAAATTAACAAGGTAAAAGCCTGTATCTCTAAGTTAAAAATCTATGTAATGAAGCAGCATGCTCAATAGAGGAAAAAAATCAAAGCCAAAGATAGAGATGGTAACTTATCTGAAGTCAAAAATGTTGAGATAGAAGGAATAACACCAGAGAAGTGATGTTTTGGAGCTCGAGCTCCATGAAGACTAGCATGAACAAAACCATCGATTAATGCCAAGACACAAGTCAACAAAAGCCCACGGTGTTCAAAGAGCTTGACCTCTCTGTTTACTATAGCAAACTCTAGTTTGAGAGCCCTAATTTCAAGCACGCACTCCAGTGCTAAACACATGTAAAGAGCCCAAGCTCTTTTTGGTTACAAAGGACCACTTCTAGTTGGAACCCGAACTTCATGCTAGAAGGAAATGCATACTCATAGTCACAGCCAAAGATGCAATGGAATCACAGAGATATCACTATATTCTAGCCCACAGACCATAAAGGAGAGCTTCAAGATACAACTCAAACCCTACATCACAGTGAGGTACTCCAAATCCAAAACCCAAGCACAAAGAAGTAGAAAGAAACTAGAAAATGTCATAATCTCAGTAAAAATGGTGCCATGAATTAGGGTTTCAAAACCCTCATGTTTTCCCCAAATACAAATGCAATGCGAAGATCTAGAAAAATGCCAAGTTTTGATAAAAATCTGGAATCCGCTGACAAGCATTAAGCTCTGCAGTGCATGACAACTAGTTTCAAGTGCCATGACAACATCTCGACAACCTAGCTTATGCCATGGGGTGATCCCACAATAGTGGGTTACACTTTTCAGGAAGAAGGATTTCACCTCGAAAAGCATGGCCCATGAAAAAACACTTCCTACTTTTGATCGGAAGAGACAAATACTTCTGATCGGAAGTAAGTAACTTCCGATCAAAAGTACCAAAAATGGTTACTTTCGATCAGAATTTACTTCTGATCGAAAGTGCTTTTTTACTTTCAATCGAAAGTAGCTAAGTACTTTCAATCGAAAGTACTTAGCTACTTTCGATCGAAAGTAGCTAGGTCAAATTTGGCGTATATTACAACCCTATGAAATAGTGAAAATCACTGTTTCGGTTGGGTTGAAACTTTGTGGGGGCATCTGAAATATCAGCCATCGACTCAACAGGTTTTTCATGTTTCCATTGCATTTTTAATAGTTTTTTAATATATATTTTTTGTATATAATGTATATTCTTCTTAATATATTGTTTGTATATATGCATGTATATGTATATATATGCATGTATATATGTGTATATATACATGCATATGTGCATATACATATATATATGTATATATATACA
>MU225138.1:843511-862241 GCA_018584345.1 Thuja plicata
CCACCCGATTGCGAACGTTTGCCAACTATGCAGACAAGAAGGAGATCCCACCACCGAAAAGAAAGAGATATAAGACCGTCACTTTGTCCTGTAGTAACGCCGCTTCCACTTCCTCTGAAATTCCTGTCTCAATAGAACAGATATGACCTGTTGTTCAGGATTCTATAACTGATCTCCTACAGCTATGCAGTTTTCAAAAGACTCGTTTTATATGCAATGTATGCGCATTTCTTTTTAAGAGTAGTTTTAGACGAAATTTTGCATCAAATGTTTTCTAATATTTATGAGTTATAGATGAACATTACTTTGGTTTTAAATTGCTGCATGTTAAATATTTTATGGCTGCAACCTTAAAACTAGGGGAAAAAAGGGAAAAAAACAGAGTAAGAATGAAATTTTTCAATGAAATAATAAACATTTTTAGTTTCTTTGGTTGAGCACTCAGCTCATCTGATGTTATGAAAATCTCGGTTATATTTTAAACCGTGTTGTTAAACCGTATTGGAAAAAATTTAAATTATGTATGTGAATTTTTTATTTTTGTTATAATTTTTTTAACTTGATTAAGAAAAAAAGTATGTTTTAAGAATTTTAATTTGATCTCAATCCCCATGTTCTGTTTCAGGTGTTTTCTACGGTTAAGTTTTAATGGTTCAGATCTTTCTAACAATTCCTAGTAGAAACAAGGGATGAAGAGTTCACTAATTGCCAGATTTTTACAATCAATGATAGAACAACTAAGAAAGGTGCTAAAAAGAAGAATGCTCAAACTTTATTTTATATTCAAAAGCTTGAATTAAGAGCTTATTTTCAAGACTTGTAGGTTGTAATTCCCACATCACTATGATAGGTAAAAGATGCAAACCTAGTTTTCTTCTTATAATTTTTTTAATCACTGTATTTTCATGAATTGATGATCAAAGAAATGGTTGAAAAAACTATTATGCATCTCCATCTCCTGAAGAATCTCAGGACCTAAGATAATTCTATCCTCCAAGTGGTCCCAGTTCAAGGGGGTACAACACAAAAGTCCATACAAAGCCTGAAATGGTAAAATGCATATGGAGTTGTGATAACCATTGTTATATACAAACTCTACCAGAGACAAATAGTCCTCCCAATGAGTTTGTTTGTCCATCACAGACATTGTAGGCATGTCCCCTAGAACTTGCTTGACCCGCTATGTCTAAGCATCAACCTCCTCGTGATAAGTTGAACTAAAGTTCAGTTGTACCCCTAAGGCATGCAAAAATGAGGTCCAAAGAGTTGATGTGATGACTGGATCACGGTAAAAAATGATCCTGCATGAAATTCCATGAAGTCTAACAATATCCTCCATAAAAATCCCTGCCATTGAAGCTATCGTATAAGAAGATTTGATTGGAGAGAAATTTGTTACTTTAGTCCATCTATCGATAGGGACCATGATAGCTTCATGTCTCTTTGGGGTAACTAGAATCCCACAATAAAGTCTATGGATATAATTTCCTATTTCCATTATGGGACAAGGTGTGGTTGAAGAAATCATGTCAGGTGCTAATGATCTACACTCTTAATACCTTTCCACAACATCAAGAACATCCCATTTTATCCTAGATCAATTGTACAACTAACAAAGTTCTACATACATCTTTTTCACTCCTGGGTGAACTGAGTAAGATACACGATGGGCTTCCCACAATATAAAGGTACAAAGATAACCAAAAGAGGCACATAGATAGAACTATGATGTCTAAACAAACCATTAGTCTCCAATAAGTATCTAGAAAACCATCTATCTAAGGGCCTCCTTGACTTAATCTGTGCCTTAACCTCTTGATACCAAGTATGTATAGGAAGATCTTGTAGGATCCGACTCCTCAAGTTGTCACTAACACATAGTGCAGATAAATCTTATCTATGTCTTCTCAAAGTATCGACTACAACATTCTCCTTTCCATGTACATACCTAACCATGAAATCATACTCGCTCAAAAAATACATCTATCTTTGATGCCTCGCATTGAGGTTAGGTTGAGTAAAGATATACTGTGGTGCAGGAGCACCTAGGAAAAATCCCAATGCTTAGTCAATTTTGGCTTGTAACTGACTCTAGCCAAGTCAGTGATTTTACTTTTGAACTTAGAAGGTCTTGCAATGTGTGTGACTAGATGGATTGGTAGTTAGTACTAAATCCATCTAGTTTAGGTTAGTTTAATTTCTATGTTTTAAGTCCTTAGGATAGGCCTAAAATGGGAAATGTGGTCTAAATGTGTCCTAGACCTAAGAAAAGTGTAAAAGGTGCCTAAAAAGGCCTTAATGAAGTTAATCCATCAAGTTATATGGGTTAGAGGTCCTAAAAGTTAGTTGGCATCGTAAATGTAAAAGATGCTCAAAAGTTGTCATGATAACACTTGCAACTTTTTGCAAATGTTGCATGCAACTCGACAACTTTGGATTCCCTTTATTCTAGGAGTCGGAAATCAATGCTAAAGGCATAAAAACATGGGGGAGGCATCTTAAGATACTTTTTTGCTCATTTCCCGAGGTAGAGGGTTTTGTAAGAAAGTTTTTGAAGTGAATGAAAGCAGAGTGTTCTTGTTTTACAGTACATTCAACTTATTTGAATGTTAATGGATTGAAAGGTTGAATCTAGCATTGGATTCATGAATTAGAATTACATACAAGAAATTTTCATTCAGTGAGAAAGTAGTGTACAGTTGATTTCATAGTTTTAAAGGAAATTGTTAAATATTTAGAGTGTTTACTGGTCCAGTTTAGGTAGATTTTGTTTTCATGGCTCCCCCATATAATCCAACCATGGGAAACTACAAAAGGTGGATGAATATGTTATGGGAGCCTCTGTATAGTGGATATATTCAATTAGGAGGCATGGAGAACCGGTTTTCTATTTTTGAAGTCATGCACTTGGTGAGCTATCACTGTGTAGTTAGGTGTATAACAGAGCTAAGAGTGAATGTAGAAGCAAGGGTGTGTGTGAAAGGTCTGAACCAAGTGTAGTTTCAGAGTCATTAGGGTACTATAGATCCCTAGTTGTGAGATAAGAGTGTGAATAATACATTTGGATATATTTCTAGAGAGAAATCATTCAACTGCATTTTAGGAACCCAAAAAACCCTATTAGCTCTACATTTGAGGACAATGCTGTACAGATGACTTGGGAACCCTAGACCTTAAAAATATTTTAGGTTTTACAAAAGGGTATCAGGATCCTAGGTTAGTTTTTTGGGTTGTTTGGAAGATTTGGGAAGAAATCTAGAAAAACCCTCTGGAAAGGGATAATTAATCAATTAGGCCTAATAGGCTCCTATAAGGATTGAATTTGGAACTCGATTGAATTGGGATTGAAAACCTATTCTATTTGAGTAAAGAGGATGCAGAATGAGTGTTAAAATGGAGGACATGACCCTTGTAGCATTGGTGAAGTTTTGATGGAGGGTTTATGCCAAGAATCCTTCAAGCAAGATTGAAGCATTGAGACAAAACTAGTGATCTAGTTGTCTTACAAGATAAAGAACAAGAAGTATAACTCACTATGTTGAGTTAGTGAAGTCTTAGTCTATGGGAGAAAAGACTTGGGAGATCCCAGTTTTGAGTTAAGGATCTTCAGAAGGCTGGGACAAGTGGAGCTCTAGTGGACTTTGTACAAGGACACCTTTGAAAACTTCCATCATACTGGAGAATGTGGTGACCAGCGTGGAGCTCAAATCGAAGGCCCAACAGGAAGTGCCTCCATTTCACTGATGTATGAACTACTACCACTAACTTTAGATCATGTGTGGGATAATTAAGATCATGGTCCTTGAGCTTCCTGGACTCACATGTAATTACACAACCCTCATGCATTACTACCTCTCCTATACCTTCAAGAGAAGCATCAAACAGGTACATACCACAAAATCCCCTGTGGAATTGGGAAGTATCAATTTCAAAGTACTAGTGAAATTATCCTTCAGACACTAAAAATATTCCCCACACTTCTAAAAAAAACAAAAGTATTTTCCTTTCTCTTTAGGGAAGTAATGGGGTAAGTTATCCTAGAAAAATCTCTGAAAAAGTGCCTGTAGTACCCTACTAAACCCATGAAATTGCAAACTTTAGAGATATTCATGGGTGTTGGCCACTCCATTATAGCCTAGATATTTGTGTGGAAAGCTAATATATCATCTCCAGAAATGACATAGCCTAGGTATACTACCTTAGTCTATAAAAACTCACATTTAGCCAAGTTTTCATACAACTGATTATCACACAAAAATTTTAATACCTGACAGTGATGCTGATTCTCCTCACAAGTCGTAGAATATAGAAGGATATCATCTAAAAATACTAGAAAATATTTTGAAATACGTCTAGAATACCACATTCATTAAAGTCATAAAAACTAACGGTGCATTAGTCAGTCAAAACAATACTTTGGTGAACTCGTAGTGACCATATCAAATACAACATATTGTGTGATGAATATCCACCTCATGGATTCTAAATTAGTGGTATCCAAACTTACTTAAGATTAATTTTAGAGAAAACCCTCACTCCTTTTACCTAGTCAAACAAGTCATCTATGTGAGGAAAATGATACCAATTCTTAATAGTTACTTCATTGGGTTGTCGGTAATCAATACACAACTTGAGAGAACCATCTTTCATCTTAACAAAGATGAACATGGCTTCCCAAGAAGAAACATTCGGTCAAATGAACCCCTAAGCTAAGATTTTGTCCAACTGCAATCAAAGTACACTTATTCATGAGTGGTCATGAGATATGGATCCTTTGATATGGGCTCTACTGCTAGAACCAAATCAATGCAAATATTGATGTCATTCTTAGGGGGCATCTAAGATATAACACTAGGATAAACATTATCATATTCCTAAAGAAATAGGTGATCAAGGGTGATTTCTCTGTTTCCTATCTCATCTAAATCATTTACTCAAATGCAAAAGAGTTAGAATCTTGTTTGCATACACCGCTTGAGTTGCATCAGAGAAAACATATGGAGAGATATGGGTTTTTGGACCCTAGTAATTAGCCTCTCTTCAATGAAATCATTAAAATACTATATTGTCTTATTTTTTAGTCAATTTTGGCTCCATGGGCACCTAGCTAGTCCATACCAAGTACTATGCCATTCAACCCAAAGGAATGACACAAAGATCCATAATAGTTACAAAGCCCCCTAGACCCAACTTGAAACTACATATACATGAGTCTATGGCCATTATATCCCTAGAGATTAAATCTATCTGCCAGCTAGCTCCCTGGTTGACTATTTACATCCCACATTACTGAACTAACAAGGGTGGAATAAATGAATCAATAGTTCCAAAATAAAAAAAAATAGAGGTAGAGATACCCCTAAAAAAATGTGTTCTTTATGACTATGCATAGGTACTTGAAACCTGCCTTTAATCTATAGTAGAACAAACCCTATGTGATCTACTAGCATCCCTGATTGTGGTCTCTAAAGTTGTCTATCTCTGACTAGCACCCAAAAAAGTACACTAAGGGAAATTTACTAAAATATACTCCTAATGTTTATAAGTAAAGAATCATGTGCCTCTATCAATATTCCTCCCTAATAAAGGTGCACTAAACTGCAAAAAGTTGTCCTGGCTAATATTTTGTTTGACGGCTTGTGCTAACTATGAACCTGGGTGGTACTTGGCACATTGAAAATTATTATAGTTCCCTGACTAGGACCTACCACTGTGACCATGAAAGAAATACTTTTTTGTTGAACATGACGACAATTTAAAGAGGAAGGATGATTCTACGAGCTTCCTGCTTCCTGTGACTAATTTCATTTGTAGTCTGATTCAGACTAAGAAGCACTACCTCCCTGAATTCTAACATGGCCATCTAAACATAGAAAAATTCTTGTCCACAAAAGGAGCCTCAATGACTGCTTCCCAAATAGTCTTGGATTCTCAAACCATTACTCCAATAATGTGGCCATTTAGGGCCCTAAGAAAGTGTTGTACAAGCATGGGCTCATTATCCCTATACCTAATTACAACTTGAACTTATAGAAATGATGCTCATACTACTATACATACATAGTCAACTATCTTATATTATGGAATTTCTCTTATTTTCTATATCTCTAATGATCAAATAGGAACTAAGTCCAAAATCTTTATACGAAAAGCTGCCAAGAAACTGAGGATATATCAATATGGATTTTTTCCTCTTCCATACTCCATAATGTGGAGTAAAAACCCCTCAAATGCATGATAGTTCACCTTGCCTCGGTTTTACTTCGATAAGGGTGCATGGAATAACAATGGTTAAGGTTGATGAGCCAGGTCTTAGACTCTCAGTAGAAAACCCACTTTGGGATTGATCAAAAGTAAGGGGTCGATATCTAAGGAGGTCTCTCATGTAGTTAGAAAGTAATTAATCCTCCTCAGCAGTAGGGTCCTTTCTCCTAGGACTTTGATATTTGTTTCTCTCCTCATGATGAGAGAGAAAAGACTCTCCTTGCTAACCCCTGTCCTCACTAGCATCAATTTTCTACAAAATCTATTGTAAGAGCCAATGCATTTGGGTGCCCTTAGATCCAACATTCTGACTCCCTGAATACTCTTCCCTACTCTCATCCTGATATTGATCCTACTATTCCTCTTGAGAATTCTCTTAATGACAGCTTTGTGGGGGACTTTGATGACTATTTTGTCTCGTACCTCATCCTTGACCCCCTCCTCTGCCTCTTCCCTGGGGTCTCCCTCAAGCCCTTTTTATGGCTCTATTTCCACCACTTTCTCCACTCTAAGTTGTTGGAGGCATCCTATCAAGAGACATAAATAATAGTGAGAGAAAACTTTTAAAACTATTCCAATGCAATAAATCTTAAGAAAATAAGTTTAAAATTAATAGCATTACAAAAAGTGGAAAACATAAATGACCCAATGTTAAATGATATTAAATACATGCATGAGGGGAAATAAGTCCTAGATCTCTGAGTGTGGCAACGTAGGGTTCTGATATCAAATGTAACACCCTGCGAAGGAACTATGGAGGATGACAGAAAACAAACAAAGCACAAATTTCTTTTTTAAACAACTAGAACACCTCCACTCAGACATAATAATAAAATCTTCCTTGAAGCAATTATTTACATTCAACATGACTGCAAGGATAAAATTATTTTTCATTTTTTCATCATACATTATAATTCAGAGTGCAGAACATAAAACATTTTTAAAAATTCTAATTCTTACATGTAACATCATAACAACATTTTCACTAAGTTAATTTCCTAATATTGTTATACAACATAACTATAAGGAAATATAAATACAATAATAAAATAAGTTAACCATTTTTTATAAAGTATAAAATAAAGCACATTAACACATTCTAAAATATCAATTTATATAGAACATATAACATTTATCCTTGTTAATCTTTAAACCATCGTATTCAACAAAGAAAATAAAATTGATCATTCAAAGCTTTATATATAGATATAGATATAGATATAGATATAATGTGAGTACATTAGGACTATTACTCAAGATTGAAGCATGTATAAATGTCAATTATTTAATATATAAAGTCCAAATCAAAAAATATGCAAAACACTGACATCTCACAATCATATAAATATCGCAACTCCTAATTTTCATTCAAAATTATTATTTTTGAATTAACTTATAAACATCCAACCTAACTAACCTTTCAATTTCAATATTTCCAAATTACAAATCTTATATAATCACGCCATTCAAAAAAGAGATCATCAAGTACAATCCCTAATGTATTGACATATTTAAAACATGAAACAGTGCATAGCTAATACCATAGTCATATACATAACATCAACAACTGTTTACATCACTACACAATTCCAAATAGTTGAAGTAAAAGGAAAATGGTTACATCCTGAATGCATCTTATCCTTGTTTTCATTAAAGAAACATAATATATGTATATATCAAAGCATGTGGGATGGTTTAGATTTACATCAGTAGGTGCACATATGAGTCTTCGTTGTTTCCAGCTTACAATGAGGAAATTAAATTCAAGTAATCAAATGAGGATGCATGGGCAGTGGCTAGCTCAGATAAAAAAACACAATATAAGAAGAAACGTCCCCAGTATAGGCGGCACACTATTAAAAAACTTACTTAGTATTTTCTAATAATGGCATGGATCAGATAAGAGGAATTAATTTGGCATCATTTTCCATCCACGGAGGTGAGAGGAATGCTTAATACAATTAGCCATAAAACCTATATGCATGATTTAAACTCTCGAAGAGAGTTGCATTTGAAAAGCTGTTATTATTTAGTATTCATTATATATATTTTCTGGCTGTCAACTCTCTTCAATAGTTTAAATCATCTGTATAGGGTTTATGGATAATTTTATTAAGCATCCCTTTGACCTCTGTGGATGGGAAATGGTGCCTAATTTCTTCCTCTTATATGATCCATGCCATTATTAGCAAATAAGAATTAAGTTTTTTAATAGTATGCAACCTATACTGGGGATGTTTCTTCTTGTATTGTGTTTTTTTTTTTTTTTTTTTAATTTGAGTTAGTTTTATCTGATTTAGCCACTGCCCATACATCTACATTTGCATCCTTGAATTTAACTCCTCATTGTAAGCTGGAAACAAAAAACACTCATATGCGTACCTTCTAGTGTAAATATGAACCATCACACAGGTTTCAATATATACATATATTTTGATGCTTTTGTGAAAACAAGGATAAGATACATTCGAGGTGTAATCATTTTCCTTTTTCTTCAACTATTTAGCATTGTGTAGTGGGGTAAACAGTTGTTGAAGTTATATATGTATATAACTATGGTATTAGCTATGCATTGTTTCATGGTTTAAGTATGTCAATAAATTAGGCATGGTACTTGATTATCCCTTTTATGAGTGGCGTGAATATATAAGATTAGTAATTTGGAAATATTGTAATTGAAAGGTGTTAACCTTCACATGGACACCCCATTTAAAATTTTAAAATCCATCTTTCTATATCTTCTTTTCATGTTGAGTATTGGTAAGTTCAAATACAGCCAGGTTTAGTGCAAAGGTTCAGAGATTCAGAATTGAGGTTCGAAACACAAGTTCACTTTGTTGAACCACTTTGAAAAGAGTTCAAAATGGTTCAATGTAGTTCACTGGTCCGAGCTTGAAGGTTCGAAGATGCAGGTTCGATAATATGGGCTGATGTTCAAAGTTTAGAATTTTAAATAATTCATAATTTCCAAAATGCAAGAAACATTAAATTCAAATGATAAAATATCAGGTTTGGAGCATTCTTAAAAGTGGTTTAGTCACAAATTATGAAGGAAAGTTTGTACCAATTATGGAAGAAGGCATTGGCAATTTGTGGATTCCACTTACAATTTAAATATAGCTGATAAAGTTTGAAATCAGTATGTAAATAGTAAACCAAATTCAAGGTTCAATAAAATTTTCTTGGCCTATTTGATGTCCTTTTTGTAATAATGGTAAAGTGCCTTCATCACCAAGTGCAAAGGATGTGAAAGTTGGTGATAACATTAACACAGCAAGTCTGATTTTTTTTTACAGTTTTCTAGACCTCTACACTAAGCCACATAACATTTGACTCGGAAATTTTTTTCCCAATTTCTCCTATGAAGTATGTAATGAGGACTATACCACCATATCCAAAAATTAAGGAGATCCAATGGTTGGATAAAAAGATATGCCCCCCGTACCGATACCCAATTTAACTACCAGAAATATTTTTGTCCGCCTAGCAAAAAGATTATTTTCATTTTTTTTTAATATATTCAAATGCATCTTTTTCTATAAAGGGATACATTATGAGACCACTATTATTATTATTATAATGTTATAAACTATGTTTATAATTTTATAATCGGGTAGCTCAAAGGTGGGAATTTTTATTAAAGTTTCATTTCAAGATTCAGTTGTATAACTGAATAATCATCTCATTGAACTATTTATACTAAAAAGATGGAAAAGAGAGGTGTTTTTTTTTTGTAGCCTGTGTTCAATAGATTGAGAGGTTTTTTTTTTTTTAAATTCTGATAAAAAAGAGAGGGCATGTTTTTATTTCTATGCAGATGTAATGTATAGCTCATTTTGGATATTACAATAATGGAGAAATAGTTTATGAGTCTTTGAATTTATTTTTGTTTCTTCAGATTTTTTTGAGCTTTGTCTTATTAAAATATTTTTCAGCATCATATTTTATTCATTTAGCTGTGCATGTTCTTGATTTTGGAACTTTTTTTTTTTTTTTTTCTGAATTAGGATATGTTTGGAAAGGATACATGTTTCTTGATTTAATGAGTTATGAGTTGTAAGTGTGAGAGAAGTAGGCTTTGTATCAGCCTCTCATATTTATTTTATTTATGAATTTAAATCTTTGTACATCTACACCATGTTTATGGGTAGATGTTGGTGCCTTTGACAGTTTCTGGTGAAAAGTATATCAATATTTTAATTCATTTAATATCTTTTAAGAGGGAGTTGTACCTCAAAATTTAGAGGAAAGTTGTCAATCTAATGGTGACTTTTCCAACAATTAATTACATTTGTACTTCTATCCTGGTATCGTGAGTCATTTTGTGTCATTATTTTGAAGTGAAAATTTGCTCACTAACAAAAGGTTAGTTAGGTTGGATGTTAATAAGTTAATTCAAAAATAGTAAGTTTGTATGAAAATTATGAGTTATGATGTGTATAGAATTGTAAGATGTCAGTGTTTTGCAAATTTTGTACATTTTGTGATTTAGACTTTATATGTTAAATAGTTGAAAATTATACATATTTCAGTCTTGAGTAATAGCCTTCATGTACTCACCTTTGGTTTCTTAATTATTTTGTGACCCTTAAAGGATTGTGTGTGTGTGTGTGTGTGTGGCTATAACATATTTTGAAATCAAGTTTATTGGTGGGAGGTAGACCCCCTAATTTACAATGTTTTACAATAATTGAAAAATAATATTTAAAAAAACACAATAATTATTCAAAAATAATAAATATATATATATATATATAATAATAATAATAATAATAATAATAATAATAGGCATAAAATTCCTCCAATTTTACACATTTCATCAGTTTACATCATCTTAAAATTTCAAACAGAAATCTCACTTTTATGTCATTAAAGTTGAAATTTTTTAATGTTGATACCCTTTTCCTTTATAAAAGTGGGACACAATACTGTACTTTTAACCAATAACCAGCTAGGAATGAAAATAAAAACAAAAGAACAATGAAACCACCATGTATATCATTGTATTTGCATTTCAGTGCAATTTAGAACAAAGAAAGGTCCCCTAAAAAAAGAATTTTGACATCTATAGTCTTCCCACATCCTACTTACTATATCATCTCAAAACATCCCGCAATCATCCCTATCCCACTGACTCAACCCATATGTCTCAAGCATTGGGACATTTATCTCATCACAATCATATTCATCTTAAATAGCTACTTCAGATGGAATGTCATCCTCTATAGTAATGAAGTTGTGTACCATGCAACATGCTAAAACAATATGTGTTTGTTTCATGATATGATAAGACGTTGCATACCTCGGGATAGGAAAACATTTCTTCAAAATCTTAAAGGTATGCTCTATTGCATTTTTAAGTGAGGAGTGTTAGTGGTTAAACAACTCTTGTGAATTATTTATCAGGGTTTCCCTTGAAAACTCATTGAGGTGGAAACGTGTACACCAATAAGGAGTGATAAATCTGGGTACATGTGGTTATCCAGCATCGAGTAAATAATATTTTCCTACCAAAAAAAGTATATTGTTAAAACATGAAACATACAGTGTAGTTTAATAACAAATACAAAAGTAACACAACTAAGTGCTCTGCAACTTTCCCACTCACTTTTTTTTCTTTGAATGCTTGCTTCGACCTCAACTCCCTCGGGGATCCTAGGGAGCACAGAGGTCCTCTACCAAGACCTGTTCCTTGTTCTTTCTCGCAGGGATGGTAGCGACAGTTGTGCGCCCCCCAGAGCTGTGGATCTTGCACTTTCCGCCTTTGGGGGATCTGCTCCTCCACAGTGTCTGGATGGTGGGGATTCTTCCTCCAAGATTGTGATGGAAGTCAATCAGGGTCCGGTCGGGGGCTGGAAACTAGCGGTGTTAGGGAAAGAGTCTACTGACATCTCTGCAGCCCCTATTTTCTTGGTTGGGGAATTTGGCCCTGAGATTGTTGTCGCAGATGGTGTGGCTGAAGGCATCTCTGCTTCACTTCAACTTGCCCTGGTTGGGAGATTTGTCACTTTCCAACCTACCATTGATATGGTCTAGAGATGGTGTATGACCAGATGGAAAATTAAGGGAACTATCTTTGTCTCGTCCATGCTAGGGGGGATGTTCCTCTTTTTTGGTGCTATGGAAAACATGCTCTGCTAATGGCTAAATGAAATCTAGGCTTCAATCCAGAGGTGGAACTATAGAAAGCAGTGCCAGTGTGGGTCTGACTACCTAGGCTTCCCCTTGAATTCTGGGATGAGAAGGTGTCCCGGTGGATTGGGAACTCATTTGGAAGCTATGTGGCCGCGGACTCGATTACCGCTCTTAAAACTAGGTTGGTTTTCACAAGATTCAGTTTGAATGTGACTATGAATAGCCCCCTCCCCAACTTTGTGATGCTTAAATCCAAATGGGGGAACTGGAACCAGGCCATTGTGTATGAAAATGCTACCCTTCACTACCAAAAGTGTGGTAAAAGTGGGCATGTGGTCACTGAATGCAAGGCAAAGACTAAGACTATTGAGCAAGACTCTAGGGAGCTTGCTTTAGTAGCCCTGAATGTGGAAGATGAGATTAAGAACTAGGCTTTTGGTTCCTTGAGAACCTCATAAACCCCTCCCCCTGTTATCGAGGGCCATGTGTTGGCTTCTGGGCTGAGGGCTAAGGGGAATGAAAAGACTAAAGAGGCAGAAAAGGTGGTAGATATTGAGGAATGAGAGTTGGTTGATGACATACAAATGACCCCCAACTCTCACAAAGAAAGCCCAAAAGGGGCAGAAAATAAAGAAACCATCATTAGAAAGAAGGCACTAGCCACAGAAAGCATTTTGATTGTTACAACTACAGATCTAAGTAGTTTAAGGGATGGTGATGGATTCCCCTCCCCAACCCTTCTTGGGGCGGGGTTAGTGATGGAAATACCAATAGTGTCCCACTCGTCACCATTGACCAGCCTCCTGGACAGGTCAGAACCAAAAATGAAAACTAGAAGTAAGAAGGGGGATGAGAGCATGGATACCAAAAAGAAAGCAGATGTGGGGAATGAAACCAAACTAGGCCATCCACCTGCAAAAGTGATCACAGCTAAAGAAGCAGCAAGGGCCATTGCCAATGGAAGGCAATTAACCGTAGAAGACTCCCCAAAAAATAAAAGATGAAGTTCCTCTCATGGAACATAAGGGGCATGAACAGCTCAAAAAAATAGTTCCCTCTAAAGAAGTATATTCTTGAGTTCAAGTTTGATGTGGTTCTTATTCAGGAGGTGAAAATGAAGTATCAAAACTTTGCTCAGCTAGTAGACAATATCTGGCCGGGTGCGGCCATTTTATATAGTGAAGTGGATGGGGCCTCTGGTGGTGTGGCCACTCTTTGGAACCCTTGTAAGTTATCTGGTAATGCTATAGCTTTCTCTCATAACTTCCTTGCTATTTTATTTACTTGGAATAATAGTTCTTGGTACTTGTATAATATCTATGCTCCTAACAATAGAGGAGAACATAACAGATTCTGGGGGGAAATCTCCAAGCTCATAGAAAATAATCAATTTCACCCCACTATGTGTGCGGGAGATTTTAATACTCCCTTATTCCCCTCTGAGAAGAGTGGGGGCACTCAGGAATTCTCAGAAAGTATGTAGGAGCTAGCTGATTTTATAAGATACAATGACCTAGCCAATCTAGACCTGCAGGGACTGGGGTTCACTTGGTCAAACAATAGAAAAGGTAGACACCTCATTCAAGTTAGACTGGATAGATGGTTGGTTTTGGGGGGTTGGAATATTGCTCCTTTTCTCAGCCTATCTTACCTTGCAAGAACAATCTCTGACCACTCCCCTCTGATCCTTGATTGGGAAGAGAGGAAACAAAATAGACTCCATCCCTACCATTATGAAATCATGTGGCACTCTCATAATGAGTTTGAAGAATGTATTAAGAAATGGTGGATTACCCTGGTGAAGGGAACAACTATGTAAAGAATTGCCGAAAAGTTGAAAATCATCAAAAGGGAGGCCCAAAGGTGGAGGAAAAGAAAGTTTGGTGACATCTTCCAATGCAAAAAAGATCTTGAGGAGAAACTGACCATCCTGAAAAAGGACATGCTATGGGGAGGAAACCTAGGAGGAGCATTGGGAGGAGGAAGAATGGAGAAACAAATAGAACCAAAACCTCAAGAGGAAGCAAATTTTCTTGAAGCAAAGGTCACAGGTTCAATGGATGAAGGAAGGTGATCATAACTCTGCCTTTTTCCATAGATCCACCTCCATCCATAAAAGAAGAAATACTATTAAATCCATGGAAGCTGATGGGAACCTGCTCTCAGAGGGGGACAACATTGGTAATCATTCTGCTGAGTTCTTCAAAGGAATCTTCTGAAGACCACCCTAGCTTAGGGTGGATGCTGATTTTGACTCCCTTATGGATGTTATCCCCAATGTTGTTTATGAGGGAGACAATGAGACACTATTATCCAAGGTCTCAGAGGAGGAAGTTAAACTAGTGGTTTTCTCCATGGTAGCCTATAAATCCCTAGGTTCAGATGGGTTTCCCCCGGCCTTCTTCCAGCACTTTTGGGGGGTTGTTAAGTATGACTTCATCCATGTGGCCCATGACTTTGTCAGAACTGGTAGTATCCTGAAAAGACTCAACAAAACTTACATTGTCCTAGTACCTAAAGTGTCAGACCCTAAATGCTTGAGTGACTTTCGGCGTATAAGTCTTTGCAACACTACCTATAAAATCCTATCCAAAATAATTACCAACAGGCTCAAACCTCTCCTTAGAAAAATCATCAACCCCAACCAGAAGGGGTTCATCCCGGGAAGAAAAATTCTTTATGCTATTATAACCACCCATGAAATCATTCACTCAATGGAGAAAGGTAAAAATTCTGGTATGGCTCTGAAACTGGACATATCCAAAACTTATAACAAGATTATTTGGAATTTACTGTATGAGGTTCTCAGGAAATTTGGGTTTCATGAAAAGTTCATCAATATTATAAAGGTGGTGGTGGAAATGGTCAACTTTGTTGTGCTAGTCAATGGCACTCCCTGGGGATCCTTTACTCCTGAAAGGGGATTACATTAGGGGGACCCTATTTCCCCTTTCCTTTTCCTCCTGGTGGCTGAAGTTCTAGCTCGAAACTTACTAAAATTGGAAAATGTTGGATCTATTGCTGGTTTTAAATCGGCTTCCACCCTCAACCCTGAGGTTCTGCAACAATTTGTAGATGATACATTTCTCTTTGGAAAATTCTACATCTGTGAAGCTAGAGGGTGGAAACACCTTCTGAACAAATATGCTTTGGCATCGGGACAAGTGATCAATTACAACAAAAGTAAAATTTACTTCTTCAACACTGAATTGAGAACACAGACTCTAATTGTGAATTTCCTGGGCTGTAAGGGAGCTTCCTCCCAGATACCTATCTTGGTCTTCCACTCACGGTGAAGGAAGTTGCTAATGAGTTCTAGAACTCCATTCTAGAGAAATTGCAACAAAAATTGGCGGGTTGAAAAGGAAAGGTTCTCAGCAACGCTAGGAAACTCCAACTTCATTCAGCTACAATCCAAGGTATCCCAGTTTATTTCCTATCCCTTTAAAAAATTAATGACAGGAATAAGGAGAAACTAGAAAAAATTCAGAGCAATTTCTTTGGTCTGGGACAGAGTAAAAGGCTAGAATGAACCTGGTCAACTGGGACACTGTCTGCCAGCCAAAGCTGGTCAGAGGCCTGGGAGTGAGAAAAATCAAGGACCTGAATAAAGCTCTCATCTCTAAATTGTGATGGCAGCTCTTTAGAGGAACCGCGAGATGGTGCAGGATTATGAAAGAAAAATATTTCTACAACGACCAATTCCCCTATGGGAAAAATCTTCCTGCTGGCTCAAGAATATGGAATTTCATCTATAAAAGCAAAGGAAGTCTCCTCAAAGGTCTAAAATGGCTGGTCGATAATGGCACTCACATCCATTTCTAGGATGATTGGTGGGTGGGGGAAAAACCCCTGGGATAGACAAAGTTTTGTACTCTCAAGGATAGACTGATCTCCCACTTTGGATATAAAGTCAGCAATTACATCTCCCAAGGTAAGAATTGGAAAGCTCTTGTTGATGCTTTCCAGGACTAGATACAAGTCTTGCTTTATATAGAAGAAATCTAGAAGCTTGTTGAAGGATCAGAATTCCTATTTCCCAGACCGAAGACAAAGCCATATGGTGTCATAGAAACTCTGGGTAAATAACGGTAAAGTGTACTTATCTAACCAATCTGAAGACTGTAGCAGATGAAAAAAGCTAGGGGAAGGTTTGGACTCCCCAATTAATCCCCAAAATCAATTTCTTCTGGTGGACTATCCTATATGGTAAAATTCTCACACTTGATAATCTCTAGAAAATGGGGATACAATTAGCTAACAGATGTGCTCTTGGTAAAACTCATTCAAAATCTATCAACCACATCCTCATCCACTGTCCATACACGTCCCTAGTCTGGACCAAAATTCTGGGTATTATGAGACTAAATTGGGTCTTCATGGAGGAATTTGACCAATTTTTCTACAACTGGGGAAACCTTGGGAAGCACCCACTTATCAACATCCTTTGGAGATTGTTACCACCGCATATCTGTTGGAGCCTCTGGAAGGAAAGGAACAACCAGATTTTCAGAGAGGACGAAAATGATCTTGACAGAATGACACGTCTAACTGTGAATTTGCTGAAGGACAACCTCTCTACATGCCAATGAAAACCTCCCACCTCCCCCCCTAGGAGTCTTGACTGTTTGATTGCAAAGGATTGGCAATTACCTTCCTCCTTCTATAAGTTTGACTGCTCAAAGGTTATGGCTAGACTGAATACCAAATGGTCCCCCGCGGAGGAAAATTTCACAAAACTAAACATTGACGGAGCTGCTTCAGATGGATCTACTACGGTGGGGGTATCATTTGTGACAATAATGGAAAGATGATCATTGCCTATGCGATAAACCTTGGTATGGGGTCCAATAACATGGAAGAAATCTCTACCCTTCTATGGGGCCTAAAGGTTGCGGTTACCTTGGGAGTTAAAAGACTGGTTATAGAGGGGGACTCCAAAATCATTATTGAAATGGTTAAAGGAAACTTTAAAGCTGGATGTAAATTATCTTATCTGCTATAGGACATCTGGTCGCTTCTCTCTAGATTTGATGAGTTTAAATTATAACACATTTTTTGGGAGGGAAATGCCATGGCTGATAAGTTGGCATCCACGGGATTCAATCAACATGGTCTCAGATGCTGGAGGAACCTAGGCTCCCTTTCCAAGAAAACTGCTTTGCTTGTCAAGAAAGAAAATTCCTAACCTATGAAGTATAAGCTCGACTATGATTGGACAGATGAGGTAGTGGATAGAATCACAAGGATTGGGCAGATTTAAAATTTTCAAAAAGTGATGGGAAAGGCTTTTAATATTTTTAGAAGTCTGAAAATACGAGCTATTTACTCCAATTTAGGGAAAAGTACTGGCCTTTTCAAATTTTGAACTGATGTGGAGAATAACACGAGGTAGGATGCACTAGACATGACAGATAGGGCTAGGTGGTTCATTAATTATGAGGAAAGTAATCATTATAAGATACACAAAAACTATGCAATTAATCAGGCTAATCTTGTGACTAGTACTTGTCATTTCAAAATGCTGGACTTTATTCCCTTCTGGTTTTTTGTCCTCTGCAATTCTATCCTCTGGTTCTGGGTTGGTAATGTCTGCAAGATGTTGGTTTTGAGAGTGTTTGGTGGTGGTGTGAAAGGTGTTATGTCAATGGAGATACAGATTGAGATTAATCCTGAGTATACCTCTGATATGGGTGGTGATATGGTGAGGGTGGAACCCTATAGGATTGAGGCCAGGTTTCTCAAAAACTAGTGCGCAATAACCTATTTGAAGGAAGGTGGGTTTTACCCATACATGGAAGCTATGGGAGGGTGTGATGAAATAATCTCCATGCCGCTGGTTAACACTTGGTTCCAGTGCAAAGTTACCATAAATGGCATTACCTTTGAGGTTAACAAAGAAGTCATTGCTCAGGCCATGGGTCTCTCCACAGAGGGAAAAAAGTGGAAAAAGATTACAAAGAGCCGCGATGACACTGGAAAGGCGAGATTTTAAAAAAAAATTGAGATTCTGGTTCAATTCCATGGAGGATTTAAAAGGGAAAAATTACCAAGCCCATGGAATGATGTTTGCCTCATTCTCATGAAGTACATTGTCATGCCCCGCAAAGGAACCGGGGAAGAGATCAAAGATTCTCTTTGTAAAAGAAAACCTAAGTAATAATTTATGAAAAATTTTGAATTTTAAAAAGAATTAAATAAATGAAACATAGATTCACTTAGATTCCTCCAAGGTTCCCTTCTTATAAAATTCATGATTCATTTAAGTCCATTAAGTAAGCTAACAACAAGATTTACTTCTCAAAGAAAACTACATCATATCGTTATAAGA
>MU225138.1:874916-903684 GCA_018584345.1 Thuja plicata
ATAACATTATTATAAAACATATTATTTATTTATACACTAATCCACATTTAAAAATATATATTAGGTAGCTACTAACATAAGTTAGATTCTACCACTATCGTTTAAAACATTTATTATTAATATTGCCTTAGACACTTTGCTATTATGAGTATTATAAAATAATACCATAAAATTATTCATTATTATCGATATTTAAAATCACATGATTAATCACATACCAACTTGTTCCTAACGAGATATGCTAGTATAATAGTAGCTTCTAATTAAGATAAATTACTAAATCATACCCAATAATTCATATCAATAATCAACTAACCAAATTGAACATACCATGAAGACAAGAACTAACTACAAGATCCACGAATCCAACAACTATGAGATCACATAATACACCCACACAAGGGACTGACTCAGGTACTCCCCACCTAAAGGTAAAAGGATCAAAGGTAGAGTTCCTTCCTGTGGAACCTAGTGGTATCTCCATAACAACAACAACGATCGAGGATTTTGAGGGATCGCTCAGACCTGTGAAGCCAGGTGGAGACGATACCTGGTACCTGCAATTCCTACATCACCAAGAAGAGATACATATACATACATATGGATATACATACAAATCAGATATATGCAAACCTATGACCAAGATCGATACATCGTGTGGACCTCAACTAAGTGAGTAACTACGACTTCATCCTGTGTCATGAAAACACATCAGACACATATCCATGAAAACATAAAACATCATGATAATGGTTAGATTCAAATCCTTGGGTTAGATCCATAAAACATATAAAAATAGATGGTTTTCTAATCTCTTAAACATATAAATGCTAACCATAACTAAGCATATCAATCATATCATCATCCACAAAACATAAATGTAAATGTATAGTCCTAACCATCATAATAAAATGTCCAAGTCAAAAATTCCAAGTGTCACCATAGGAGAGGGTATTACATACATCACCCTGGAAGGCCGGTTTGGCACATGCTACAACTACCACTTCCCCTACTCAATCACTTTAGGTACAATGATACTACATCCTTCCTGTTCTACCTTCTGCACTCTCTTGAAACTTTAGTTTTAGATGTAAGAGAAAATTTAAAAGCCAAGAAAAAATATTGTATCCTCCACCAAGGGCTTATCCTCCACCTCTATAATTTACACCTTGCCCTTTTTGCCCCTAGAATTGTGTCTCTAAAGGGTTATACCATGCCAAAGGGCACTATGGAAGCGACGGGATTTCCTAACCCCTCATCTTCATCCAGAACACTAGATAAAAAAATTAATGCTGGGTCCACGGGTGGCACCCAAATCACCATTGAGTCGGAGGAGGATGAGGAAGATACTAAGAAAAGATGGAGGTCCCACAGAAGTGCCAAAACCCATTTCAAGAAGAAAGTGGTTAGGAAATGGTACATTGAAGAGGAGGAAACAAAAGATTCAGAGAAGGAGGTTAAAAAAAGCAGCACCAATGGGAACAATAAAAAAGGGAAAAAAATAAAAATCAAGGAAAAAGAAAAAGGCAAAGTCCCTCAAGATCTGGGTGGGGAAAAAAAAACCCTCGATTCTCCCCAAGTCTTAGCCAGCTTCACTATTCCTATCATGGACCTTTTCGAGGGAAAGATTCTCAAAGATAACATCGTAGACTCACAGAGAACTTCCCAGCTATCTACAAACCCTCAGGTGGAGGCGGAGGAGCCCAAGGGAGAGGTGAAATCCAAAAGTGGATCCCCAAAGGTTAAGGATAGGATGAATGAGAGCCTTTGGGCCATGGAGAATGAAATTTCCCATATCCAGAAGGAGGTTAAAAATCTTCATGCTTCCTCCCTAGACTTGGTTTCTAAAATGGATCTGACGATGGCCAAGGAGGAAATTAAGAACCTGAATGATAGCTTCAACAAAGTTGTTGGGTTCATGGTGAAAGTTATGCACTTGGTGGCTACCACTCTATACCTCCTACAAATGGAAAAGGGGTCTTCTCAGGAGGAAGCACACAAGAATGAGAAGCTTTTACACTTCCTTGCTGAGGGTTGGCTTAAGCTGCTTTTAGAAAATGGGGATAAAAACCCCAATTAACGTCCTCTTTTTTCATGCTTTGCTTTGTTTGTGTTTTTTGTTGGCTAGCCATTGAGGGATTTACTGTGATTCTATTGAAATCTTACTATGGGTTTAGACTTAACTCCATGCATACTAAAAGTAATCTCTGCTTTTATGTTTTTTTACTTTCACAAACTAGTTACTAGCTTCAAGGTGAAGCTGGGGTCTGTTAGGATTTACTCTTACTGTTGGTTTAGTTATAATTCTTGCTTTACTGCTACTTATTTTTCCTGCTTTAATGTTAAGTATTTAGATTCTTACTTGCATAGACTAGTTACCAGCTCCAAGGTGATGTTGGGATCTATTAGGGAGTGTAGGCTGGTTACCATCTCCATGATGGAGTTGGGGTCTATTAGTTTTATTTTCTGGTTTTTGATGTTGAAAGAGGGTATTGGGTGAGGGTGTTTTGACCCCTATGCTGTACTTGTTGCCTGCTGGTTGTTTGCACTTCTTGTGCTTGCTATGTCCTTTTGGGTCAACCCCCTTGTCTTGGCTGCTTTTTCTAATAAAAAACATACAGTGTGGTTTATTGTATAAATGTGAAAAGTATATTGTATAAATTGTTTATCTTATTCTTCACTATATTATAGTGTGGTTTGGCATACAAGGGGGGGCTACCAATTGATCTAATCTTGAGAGAGCTCAAGCTAGAAAAGGGCTATGAATTATGGTAATAGGGTTTTGAATTAACAATAGGGAAGGAAAGGAAGGGAAGATAAGAATTTTATACAACATTTTGTTTAATACTAGTTTAAACTGTCCTAAAATGATAGTCATAGTCAGGGCAATATTTATTTGTTTTGAAATTGATGTTTATCTAATAAATAGGGGATATGTGTGATGAATCTCATTGACATAAGAACTTTCTCATTGGTAGGAAATGACTTTATAAAATTGTTGTGGAGAATGTGAGTTTAAATCCATTGTTATACGTAATGTGTAGATAGTAAGTTCCTTATTGTGTTGGTAGAAGTCTATGGTAATCAAAGGATATAGTAAGTCACTTGGTAATAGGATTATGAATGCATGAGGTTTTTTTGATATTTGGGATTTAACTTGGAATTTATAATATTGATTTCTCATGAGCCATAATGTTCTCTATTTATGTGATCGGAGAAACAACGTATATGTTTTATTGCAGGAACAAGGCCTTTAAGAGGAGTGTGAATACAAGAGGTTGGTCTCTAAGGTGAGTTAATGGATTAAATTCTCATGGTGAAGCTTATTAATATGTATGTTATGGATTTAGATCTTAGATTGATCCTATTTTTATGTATGATTGATGTTTGATATGAACATGAGGAAAGGACTCCAATTAGTGAAGGTATTGTGTTGAATAGTGGAAGACCTCCAATTGTGAATGAATGATAGTTGATAGAAATTTGGTTGAACCTAGAAGGTTTAATGTGTCTTTTGATAGGACTGAGGAACCTATGTTATATGTTATAGATTCAATGATTCCATGTTTAAGGGATTTTGTTAAATGGAACATGCCTTTAATGAATTGTTAATATGTTGAATGAAGGATTGTATCAGTTGGATCATATGAGTTGATTGGAATGTAAGATGTTATACTTCACTAATACATGGTGAAAATACATCTATGGTTTAATAGTTGACACTAGGGTATGTGCAGGATCATGGTATGCCAAAAAGTGGCGATGTGAAAAAGAAGTCCTGATTGGTAGACGGATTGAAAAATAGCTATAAATTTCAAATGGTATATCCTTTTTTAAATATGAAACATGTGTCACATTCAATGCCTCACCTACTACAAGAAAAAACCAAAAAATAGTCAATTTGATGAAGTTTAGACTAAGTTAAGGTGGTCAGATACGAGAGTTTTTATATTCTGGAAATGTTGTAGAAGAAAAATCATAATTAATTATTTACTCAGACACAAATTACAAAAAAATATGTGTCACATCCAGACACTAATATACTACTTATATCTAGAATCTTGTAAAAAATTATTATCATTTAATTATGTTTAAGGTGGTCAGACATACGCCTACTTCTTATCTTTCTAGTCTCGATTGATAGACTGATTGAAAAATAACTATAACTTTCAAACAATATAACACTTTTAAAATCCAAAATATGAGTCACATTCTATTCTTTTCCTACTATGACTAAAAAATTAAAAAAAATTCAATTATATTAATCTTAGACTAAGTTAAGGTGGTCAGACACGAAAATTTTTATATTCTGAAAAAGTTGTACTACAAAAATCATAATTAATTATTTACTTGGAAAAAAATTACAAAAAAATATGTGTTACATCCAAACATGAGTCTACTAATAATATCTAGAATCTTGTAAAAAAATTATTTGAATGTGTTTAAGGTGGTTAGACATACACCTTCTTCTTATCATTTTCCTGAAATTTTCATACTACTACATTGCAATTTGAAATTTCACCATATAGAATATTTTTTTTAAAGAAGGGATAGTAGCTTAGAAACTAGATTCAATTTTCTACAGATTCTCTTGTTACACATTTTTGATATAATATTGATAACTTGTCCAATTTTTTACGTCAACTTTCCTAACCCTGATTTTCTAAATTTTCATTGCCACTTTAGGCCTAGTTTGACATGCCATGATCATGCACATACCCACTAATGATAAATTAAACTCACTGAGTTTGACCCCTCATTCATTACTGTGGAGTAGATTGGTGACTATCCTAAAGGACACTGACAGGTAGTTTTCAAAGTTCTTGTTAGATAGTGGACCTTGGGTTGTATTGTGATGACCAGGCTAAATGAACTCTAGCTTAGGGATTTAACCATGTACACATTATTTTTTGATTCTACTTATAGTTTTTTTTATGTGTATAGATCTGAAGACATTGGAGCAAGAATAATGACAGTCCTAAGAGTGCTACTTAGAGAAAGTGGGTTTATTGTCTTTATGAACAATGATAATAAATGTTGTCTTGGTTGAGTAATTGAAAGGAAGATGTATAAAGAGTAAATTGTATTGGGGCTTAAAAAGGTATTGAAATAAACAAGGGATGTGTGTAGGAAGTTTGGTGCATAAGAGTATGATCGAATAGATAGTGTACTATTTATTACAATATCTTGGAGACTGATATGAGTCTGAGGGATGCTCTGCATCATAATTCTTACCTTGGAAATAATTTATGATTGTATATTTAATGATAGATAACCCCCAAAATCAACAATACAATCTTCCATCCAAACATGCAGAATTGGAATATGAACTCCAATTCCACCAAAATTAGAATTGAAAATAGAATGGATTTGATGCACTAACGGGTCTGTCAGGTTTCATTTCATTTCATTCCATTATCAAGCTAATGTTTTTCTATTATAAATAGTAACAATATGAGGGGATTATAGTTATAAATAATAGAGAATGACAGTATTTATGTAATACCGCATAAGTCATATGTGTTTATGAAGTCCATTTGTGCATCAAAAGTGTCATATTTTTATGAGCTACAATAGAGATGTAGTAGTTGGATAAGGACTATCAGTTGATGGATGTCTTTTTTTGTGGAAAAACGTGTCATACTTAGGACTTTAATCCACAATATGCTAGGTACACCTCTCAGTGCTCTAGACAGAGTCGGTTTCCTATTAGTATGTGATAGCATGCATGAGATTGATTCTAAATTACAATTGGGGAGATGTTTCATGGTGACCATGAGCTCATAGGAATAAATTCTATTATCAGACAATGAGTTTTGAGAAAAAAAAAACAATTCATCATGCCAATGAGCTCACACAATGACCTACTTATGTGGAAGATATATACCTAATTAAAAAGGGATTGGAAGTTTATGACTTATCTTCATGAACCAACCTATTAGTATATGATAGTGTGTATGAGATCAATTCTAAGATACAATTGGATTAGCTTTATTTATTTTGGAGAAAGGGAAAATATCTATGAGTCTTGAGAATTGGAGCAAGCAACTCATCATGCCATTAGAATCTACGCAAGTACCTACTTATGTGGAAGATGTATACTTAATCACAAAGGAATGGGAAGTGTATATATCACCTTCATGTGAAATCCCATTAGTTTGTGATAGTGTGTATGAAATCCATTCTTACGTACAATCGATGAGATTATTATTGCGTGACCATGATCTCCTAGGAAAAAATGCACTAATGTATTGCCTGAGACATATACATCAAAAAGTGTTAATAATACTAATAAAAGAGTATTGGATAAACCATTTTCATTTTGGAGAAGATGAAAATGTCTATTTTAAAAACTAGATAATGATTTTTTTCTCAAGAATAACTAACAATGAGGTTTTTCTCATTTTATGTTAGTCCTTTTCAAATAAATAATCTACCTGCATCTAGATAATGTAGGAAATATGTTTAGGTCTCACTGTATAGAGCTTCTAGGTTTTATGGGGTTGAAGGTGATTTACAAACAACATAAGCAATCACTTAAAAAAATATGGGTTGCTTGTGTGTCAAAACATTAGGGTTACTATATTATATGATGAAGTGACAAACCAAATTCTAGGCTAGAATCCACTCTGCATGTGTGGAGTGTGAGCTTTGAAAATATGTTCTTCCTCACCTACACAAAATTGAAGAGATTGAATGGATATTCTAAAGATGGTCACTTGCTAGAACAACATCAATGGCAAGAGATATGAGATTTCGGCCTTTTGAAAGTAGTAGTGTACTTCCTCCACCACAATTTTGTAGAAGAAGTGGGTATGTTGTTCATATACTCATTGTGAGGCAAAATTCATTCATGAAAGAAAATGTTAAAATTGATTTAACTTATAATGTCATTTTTCATAGAGGAAGAAAAACTAACCCAGCTACGATTGATGTAACAAAATAATGACGCTAACAAATGAAATGAATAGAGTATACCTCCGAACGACCTCAGCCAAACTTTCCAATTATTATCTTAAAATGCTACCTCCGTGCGCCAGAGATATCTACCTGCAAACGTAAATGAATCATAGACCGTGCAACTTCATTTCACTCAACAGACCCGACCCTGCATCAAATCCATTCTTTTTTCAATTCTAATTTTGGTGGAATTGGAATTCAAATTCTAACTCCACCTATTTCGATGGAAGATTGTAATGCCAATTTTGGGGGTAAAATGGAATTACCAAATCCATATTCTAGTTTGATGGTGTCGACACAAACTGCATATTTCCCATTTCCAGTTTTTGTTTCTTCTAATTTGGGGCCAATTTTATGAACCAAATAGGGGCTAAGAGTTCCATACTTTCATTGTTTTATTTTTGTCTTTAGATAGACAAGCCAAATCACCACAAGCTGTTCAATTTGACAAATTCTTCTGAGACAAGTTGATTTCTATACTGTACAAAAATATTCAAATTCAAGGCTCAACTTTCCTTGTCAAGAAGTCATTATTTCCCTTTGAATGCTAAGACAATCTCTCATTTTAGAAACTATTCAAAAATTGTGTATGCATTTTATAATGCCTAAATATGGTCACCAAATTTAGGCCCAGAATTTGGTCAACATATATTCATCTACATTTAGGCTTGGTGAGTTCACATTTAATAATAAGAAGACAATTCAGTGTTTGACTCACATTTTACTTTGAAATAAGACTAGATATGGGTGATAAAGCCAATTTTGGATATCCTGTGTTTCAGATTACTATGGGTGCTTTGTTGTTTTGTGCAGTTTCCTTGGGAGAAAATATAGGTTCCATAATTGCGTTATAAAATGTGAAAACTAAAGAAGAAATTTTGAGTAATACTCATGTATATATATCCTGAATAGTTTGAATTTGTAGATTTTAATTGGAGAAATTGTGTAAATTTATTGGTACCCATAACACAGGAGTATTAGGGCATGTGTACATAGTACACGATTATTGGGACATCTTAGAAATGACTACTTTTTACCCTTGTGTGCATAAAAAATTCTATAACATGCATCATTCCTATTTCACAATATGCCTCATTACGTCATTACTACGAAAACACCATAACTATAGCTATGACTAGTTAATTTGCATATAAAGATAAAAATTGTCAAAGTCCAATATACCATTTAAGATTAGTGAGTGAATAAAGCTAGCTATAATGACTAAAACATTAGTCACTCTTAAAAAGAATTAGTCAAACTAGAAAATTTCATAAGATTAATAAAAAAATATTTTAAAACTTAAAAGTAATAATAATTTCTTTTTTCTTTTAATAATATTTTTTTATCCAAATTTTAAATTCACAATTCGATCTGTAATTTAAATCATTGAAACAAAATAAATACAGTTGATTAATTAAAATAAATAAAATTAGATTTATTTATACTATTACTTTTAAATTAATCAAAATGAAACTATTAAAAAAAATTCCAACTAACTTCCCCACAATTACGGGGAAGACATGTGTTTAATATGATTATTAGTTTTAAATAGTCTCTCTTTGGTTTGCAATCAACTTCGTAAATATATTTTGAAAATCATTGTTTTAACTTATTCGAATGACATCCTATGGTTACAATCAAGTATATGAAAGCTTTAAGAAATTTCTTACGTGGGAAGTTTTTAGAAAAGGATAAAAAAAAAAAAAAAAATATGATTACTATTATAGAAAGAGTTTAAGTTTGTGAATATGGGACTATTTATTAATATTAACTATTATATATATGATATGTATTTCATAACTCTTGACATTAGATTAAATGTGTGAAAGTGTCTTATGCAAAGGTTATTATGGAAAGGGCTATTGTCCAACTTTAAAAAAAAAATTTATAATGGAATGGGCTATTGTTCAAGTTTAAAAAGGTCATTTTTATTGGTATGTAAAATAGTCAATTATTAAGTATATTAGTTAGTTATTTATTTATAAAATAAAATTTAAGAATAATTGTTATCAATAAATTGTTAATTTTTATAATTTTTTTGAATTAGTTAAAATCTAAATTTAAGATGTTTTATTTTGTGTTGGGAAATTCTATTATCAAATTATTAATTTACTTGATGTTTAGATCATTTATAGTTTTGGTATGGTTCATTTTCGAACACTTATCTTAAGCTATTATGTAAGATCTCAAGGATCCTATCCCAGCTAAGCTTTGATACCATGCTAAAATTATTTATGGATTAGTTAAGAAGTTTGAAATTTAGATCTCTCAGTTGTTATTGTAATACTCTAACAGTAAGATACCAACTTAGCGACTAGTCCATCTTTGATCAATATGTAGTTCATTTTCTAACAATATCACCATATTTTGTGTTATCTATGATTTTTCTTTCTTAAATTATTTATATATTAAAATTTAAAGCCTTTAAATGAGTTGAAATGAATGTTTAATTAGAGGCATATATTTAAAGTGAAGACAATGTATATCATAAAACTCTTTTATTTACATCAGTTAAAGTTATAAGTGCATCTTTGCATATAACTCACTCATTAGATGTTCGATATAGAAACTTTAATATATTTTCTATCAATTTGCTGGAAGATTCACAAGTTTCTATAATTCCATCATGTTTATTTATTTTAATGACTATGAAGTTGATTTTATTGAAAACTATATTTAATATTGAAATTGTAGAGACAGTGGAGGGGAATATAGGTGTTTCTTAAACAATTTTTTAGCTTAACCATTAGTTCTAAGACAAAGGAGTCTACTAAACATATTGTTAGTAAACAAATTGTTCTTATCTAATCTAACTCTTAAATGCCCGAATCTGAAAGAAACAGTGAGATACTAACAGTTGGATAATCTATCATCAGGTTGATAGATTTCTACTAAATTGAAATTTACAGCTCCCTTATGAATGATATTCAACAAATTTTCTTAATTCCGAAATTAACTGGGTATGTTCTTAACCTGAGAACGGAAGAGGAAAACCAAGCGAGCCCTAAATAGAACTAACTCGGGTAGTGATTCAGTCCCAAACTTGGCCACCATTCAAGAAATTTCATATCTTATGACTCCCTGACATTGGTAATGCAGCAATTAATGCAAATAATGCAGATGAAATGCAGAAAAGGAGGTTAATTAATCTAATCTCTGCATTAGAAATAGATGCAAATACTCTGATTCACAAAAAAATCAATGTTTGACTAAAGATGCAATAAAATGCTCAAAATTGAATACAACAATACTCTGATTGATTATAATCAGAAGAGTAATAACCAAATGCTCTGATTCAGAGAAAAACCCCTCTCGTCTAGAATACAACAAATACAATACTCAAATTTTATTTGCCTGCAACTCCTTTCCAAATTCATTACAAAAACCAGAACGTAAAACCTCTTATGCAATTAAATGAAATGCATGAAAAATAAATGCTCTCCCCTCTACCCTAGCACTCCGAATGAATGCCATAAAAGAAAAACCCTTTTTACAAGAAAAGAAGTTACAATAAATAGCATTGTCGAGCAACTGTTCCATTTCTCCTGGTGACTTTTTAGTTTTCATAACTGATTCTTCTTTTTCTTTCTATTTGATCGTGAAGGAATAAAGTATTAAAATCTTGATTTGATTTCCAATCAAATTCCTCCTTTAAGACTCTCGGGTTTCTCATTCAAAGATCCAGTAGCTTGAAATTGCCACCTTATCTGATGTCTCAGCCACCAATACTTTAGATACCCCATTTTGCACTTATTCCATATAAAATGTAACCTACGACATAAGTAATTCCTTCACTACTTATCATGCTCGGATATTTCTACTATACCTTGTAATTCCTCATCACATGAGCCCAAGGATCTCAAATTCTAGCTCAGTGATCTTTGGTATGGGTTCGATTGGGAATATGGATGCTCTATTTCTTCTTGGTCCTAGCATCATTCATGTTATCTTGTTCTTTCCCTATTCACTATGATCGGGTTAGTTGAACAATTCAAATGCAATGTTTCATGCTCTGCAACCTGTTAACTTCTATGCATTTCTTTTCTATATGTACACTGATCATGGTAAATAGGATCGAGGATATATTTATCAGACTCTTGTACCTCTATCAGATTTTGCAAGATCATCATCACCACTGGTGGGATATTGAAAATTTGTTTCACTTTCAAAAATCCTCAATTGAGTGTACCTTTCTCATTTTTCAATGTTGACTACGATATCAGGACTTGCAAACTTTGTTTCGCCATCGGAGTTTTAGTATTTGTTGATCCCCTGAGCCATGCGATCTCTCTATCTAAAATTTCTATTTCTCTTTCCAAAAGCTCACCATCGGGAAATCTCCATTTTGAATTTTCTCAAATCCACTTCTCTTTTCATTAAATTGGAAATGCACTTCCCCTATGGCGGAAAACCCCAATTCTACTTCTTAGGCAAAATTTACCAAACTGCCTTCCCTCTGTCGAGATTTACCGAATTGACTTCGCAGTCAAGGCTTTATCAATTTTCTTCTTTCAAGAAATTGGAAATTGGCTTCGCCATTTGGTTTCTTCACATTTTAGAAAATATGCTTCTCCTTTCAGACTTCTCACTTTTCATTGCGCAAGGTGACATTTCCATTTTTGTGTGTGAAAGGCGCAACAGAAAACTCATTTTTCGCTCGGCAAAATCATAGAGTCAGATGTCTTCAATTTGGTGAAATTGTTTACCAATATATCATTCTTTGCCTCTGATGGGTTCCATAACATAATAAATGATCCTTAAGACCTCAATTGTGCATGCTATTAACATTCCTCACATCAGCAGAAAATCCCAATTTGGCAGCGCTGACAAAATTTTCTAGTTTTGTTTCTTCATTAGTCAAAACATATATAACTTTTGAATCCATTGTGCATTTAGTAGAAATTTCATTTTTGACTGCTCCCAAGCCTCTGGCGGAATTTTGAATTTGGACATTTCCACGGTGGAAAATAACTATAGGAGTTCATTTTCCTTCTTCTCTATTGTGAGTGAGATTTCATGCTAACTATTGGATTCAATCATTCTGAATTTCCAAAACAATGCCTTTGAATCTGAATCTCTCAGCTGAACTTTTTGATTTTTACCATGAACCTGTGCAGAGGAGATTTTACATCTGCATGTTAAAACATTGATCTTTGTCCTTCACATAAAAACATGGTTAGGGAAAATTGGGAACATTATAAGGAATATTTTGTTAGTCAATCAACTTTAAAATTTTTAAAATAGGAGTATTGAAAGTGCACCGACAACTGGGTCTGACTGAGGAAAATGTGTTGTGAAGTACATGAAGTATCCAACATCTCTGGCAGAGAGAAACTACCTTATCCATTGGGCTACAGAGTCCAGGAAAAGGAGGACCACAAGAAGCTTCTTGTTGGGAGGGTGGAGGGGAAAAAGGCCTAAAACTAAAACTGAAAAATGAACCACAACACAAAGCAAGGAAACTAGACTAGGTACACCAAAAAATGAAAAGAAAAACTTATCTACAACACAGTTGAGGAAACCTCACCAAAAGAAGGGAAGGAAAAAAGAGGCTCATATATGACCATTTACCGGAAGGGAGAAGAATGAACCTTTCTAGAAAAGAGAATTGTGCTTCAACACGCTGAACCAAAACCGGTCCCCTTTGACAACCTCTTCATTATTGAAAACAAGACTAACAAGATGCTAAAACATAGTAACCCAAAAACATTTTCCAAAAAACCATGCCTCATCATAAAATTCAGTTTTTTTGGAATCTCTTTGAATGGAAGATTCAAGGCCATTCTCGACCTTAATTTGAAAAGAATAATTCACGCACGTCTCTGAAGGAAAAACCATATTATCTTTATCATCTACATTCCTGTGAACATCATGATCAAGACAACTTTCAACACTCAACACATTTCCACTACATAGATATGCTTCTTTAAATTTAGGATAAATTTCAACTGAGATAGCTTTTTCACAATTCTCTGTCATTAAATCTAAAAAATCCTCCATCCAAAACAAAGACATAAGATGATGAATCAATACCTGAAGTCATTATAGGAACATCCCTTTCCTCAATAGTTAGTAAGATTTGAGAGATGACTTCTTCTTGAAAAGATAATGAGTGTGTTAAAATCATGGATGGTATCAACTACTGCAACCTTATAACTTCTTCAACCTCAGCCTTACCTTCATCTTGGCACCCAAAAGAAGAATCAGAAAACAATGACCCTTTATCTATCTCATATGATGGAGTCTTCTCATAGCATACTAATAAAACCGATATATCTTGAATACTCCTTTCTACTATCATGGGGTCAAAATTAAAAATGAAATTCTCTTTATTCTCAAAGCAACTGAAATCTTCATCATTTGAACATGAAGGATGAAAATGTAAATCATGCATACATTCATTATTACTTACAAGAAGATTTTCTTGGATATTCTATTTTCCTTCATGTTCATGCAACACATGTAAAGAGGCAAGGTTAGGCTCATAAATTTCAACTTCGTGGAGAGCTTCACTTTGTTGTTTATCACGGTTTAGAAGTGTTAACAATTCAGCTATTAATGGTGTACATTTTGGCTCTCCAAGAACCAAGAAATTGACTAATATTGGTTCTTTATTTACTGGTTTATCTTCAGGTACATTTTATGAAACAAATTTATCTTTCCTTTGGTCTTAGACATTAAAATACCTTTGGCATACACACCATAACAAAAGAGCAGATTGATGATCTTCAGAGAGACTTAATCCCTTTTATTCAACTTCAGTAATACTTTGTTTAAACATAGTCCAAAGGATTTGTAAGTTGGGATCAATTTCAGCATTTATTTCTTCGAATGTGGGTTTCTTTTTTATTTAATTTCTTGACTAAAATTCTTGTTCTCTCAAGATGGAAAAATGATAAGAGACGTGATCATGTGGAACTTCTGAAACTTCATCATCATCCACCTTTAATTATTTACTTAGCTGCAACACCCTTTCTTTACAATGTTGTTGTACGCCTCTTCTTTCATGATTCGTGGTTCCCAAGCTTTCCAAAGGTGGGGGTTAGTAGCACTGTTTTGCAATGATATAAACCAAATACACAAAGCTACCAATAATGAATAACTTGAAATGTAACCAATAAAATGTACAAGCAAAGAAAGGAAAACAAATGAATGCAAACCCCAAAGTGCTTGAAGCTTCTATTGTCTCTCTCTACTCCCTCCAAAATGTTGTTTTTGATGCTCAGTATTTGTGTGGGCAACATCTATGACATGAGAAGCATCAAGAATTTGATACTTGAAATATGTGTGTGATCGCAAGATAGCTTGAATGCTAGAACCAAATTGATGGAGTAATGGAGCATGAGAGCTTGAAACCCTGGATCCTTCAAATGGTTATGAGGGGTTTATTATATAGGAATTGGGGATGATATGAATGGTTGAGATCAATCCCAAAGATAGGGAGATGAATGGTTGAGATCAAAAGGAAACTTGAGAAACCATCAGTAAACTCCTCCTCTTCAATTGCTAAAGAGGAGATAGAGTTTGGTTGACTGAAGAGCTAATTGTGAGTTACCTTTTAGAACTGAAGAGGTGGGTGGAGTTACCCATGTCAACTGGAGATCTATGGGTGGAGTAACCCATGTGATCTGATTGGAGTTATCTCTTTGAAGATAAATGAATATTTAATACATTTATTTAATTAATGTTTTCAACATGTGAGATAATTGAATTCTTTTTGATTTAGAATTGCTTTATTTGATGAAATTAAATTAATTTAATTGAAATTAATTTAATTGGAAGTTTTTAATTAATAAGTTTAAATATTTCAATTTCAACTATAGGAAATTGAATTTAATTAATTAATTAATTAATGGTAATTAATCAATTAAGGTTAATTAATTAAATAAAACTAATTATTTAATTAATTTTGGGAATTTGATTAGATGATTTGGGGAATGAATTTAGAAGAAAATAGATGATTAATTAACGATTAAAAAACCATTAATTAATAGATGAAAATTAGTGTTTTTAATGTCAAGTCGCAAGTCTGTCCATTTTAGGGTGTCTACATTTGCCCCTCTTTGATGCAATATGACTTGTCGTAGTGTGTCAAAGATTCTCTTATTTTGATCTTGCCCCAGCAATAGTAGTTGTATTTATGCCCCCTCAACAAATTTGAGTGAAAAGTTAGGACATGAGCGTTAATTTGTTGAAACTGCAATTTCTAAATCTCGGTAGCTCACTGATTTGAAAAAGGATTTATATTGCCTCTGATATTTACTGTCAAAGTTTTAGGGGACCGGGAAGAAAATTTTGACTTCCTAGAGAAATTAGGGTTTCTAGAAATCCCTATAAGTAGTCAAGAGAGCCATTCATTTGTCACATTGCCTTCTTGGAGCTCTTGAATTCTTGGTGAGTTTGTTCATAGTTTTCTTTGCTTTTCCTCCTATTTTTGTGTGATGGCGGGCTTACCTGGAGGCACACACATATCCGGCCGAGTCCGGACATATCATAGGTGAGCTGGCACAGGATGTCCAGTGAGTGTTCTTTCTTTGCGTTTCATTAATGTCTGTATTTATTGCTTTGAATTTTTTTTATTTTCTATCATTTAGCCAAGGTTGACATAATCGTGTGCAGTTTTACCGCAATTGCAGTTTGAAAGCCACAATTGCTAGATTTGTGCCACAATTGATAAGAGTTCCGCAATTGCGTTATCTTTGTCACAATTTATTGTTGTTTTTTGCAATCGCATAATAGTACCGCACCTATAGGGTTTATTGCCGCAATTGGCTGTTTTGACTATTTGCCTATTTTCCTTAGTCTCATTTCTACTTATGCTAGTTTCTGACACTTCCCTCTATGACTGATACTGATATATTTCTGATTTATTGATGTGTGCAATTCACAGTTCACCGGGAGAATTATGCGCTACCTAGAGTTTATACCGGTGGGACTTGTATATAGGTTCCAACTCTCTAAGGATGAGAGGTCAGTGATTAGAGTCTTAGGTTTAAATTGGATTTGTTACATGCCAGAGATCACGAACAATAGAGGTCTGATCTCAGCTCTTATAGACCAATGGCATTCGAAAACATGCACTTTCTGGTTACCCACTAGAGAGTGTACTATTACACTGGAGGATGTGTACCACATTCTTCAACTTCCAATCTAGGGTGCACTTGTTGAGTATGCCACCCATCCTGGTATTGTTGCCTTGACTGAGTTAACTGGGTTGCCCCAGGATCATCTTGGTTTGTCCAACGCATATGATATTCCATGGTCCCGATTTGGATTAGGCCTCGATAGATTGTCTACCTTACTAGGTAATTTGATATGTGGCATCTTATGCCTTGATCAATGCAAGCATAGATTCTCTATTGGCTTTAGTTCTATATTCCAGAGTATGGTCCATGGTCATACTGTATATGAATGGGAGCCATGTATATTGGCTCATATGCACTATCATATTTTTTACTTGGCTTACCTTAATGGTAAGTTGCTCAGCTGTGGTGCTACCTTCCTGCAGATATGGGCGTGGGAGCACATTTCTATGCATCCTGTTGCTTCTCATGATCTCCCTATAGATAGGCCTTATGTGTTCATGTATGATGGAGCCATTTTCTAGACTCACATGGGTCATTTGTTGTATTGGCATCAGCAGTTAGAAGTGATGCCCTATTTCCTTTGGAGACCATATAAAGAGTGCCTTGTTTAAGATGGAGAAGATATCCATATTCCTTTTTTCCATCTACAAATATACCTGATTGGTCGTATGACTAACCATGTACATATGATTGATTTTCACAACATCGACTGGGTGTTGTGACAGTTCGGGGAGTAGCAGTATGTGTCTGACACGTATGCCTATTTTTCTCGTAGGTTGAGGGATGCTGTAATCTGGGGTGGTGTCATTTCACTAGATGTTGCACAGATGGAGTTTGTAGGCTTACTTCCTATTGCTTGGACATGGCGATCTACCACTATAGATGTAGGTATGTTTGTGCAATGATATTTTTGTGTAATTCCCTTACCACTTTCTTATTCTATCTTCTCAATGATACTTTTTTCTTTAGCTGATGTGGTACTGATATTTGAAATTGATCTTTTTTGTAGGAACCACTCCTCAGTATGATGCTTGTTCAGCACAGACCCGTCCTATTTCACTTACATATGTCTCTTGTTCCATTGTTAGGAGTATCATGAGGAGGTGTCGACAGGTACGATGATGTAGGGGTGATTGAGACTAAGGGAGAGATGGAGGTCGGGATAGAGGTAGAGTTGGAGGTTGAGATGGAGGTAGGGATGGGGGCCGAAATGGAAGACAAGATGGAGGTAGAGATTGAGGATGGGGGAGAGCAGATGATGGGGGAGATGATCCTAGTCTTGGGGGTGCCGATGGTGGAGTTTGGACGAGAGGTGGGTGGAGTGGTAGCTAGAGAGGTTGATTGAGGGCCATTTTGGAGGATGAGGAGGCAATAGAGAAGGCACCTCAGTTAGTGAAGAGAGTACATCAACGTACTGGTGTTGTATTGGCTCTGAGAACAAAGGATAGGGTGATTGTGGAGGATGTGGATGTAGAGATAATAGGTATTGATATTGAGGCCTTGGATGCTAAGAGTGCAGGTATGAGCTCGTCTACTTGTAGTGGTAGTACAGGAAGAAGTACTAGAGAGAGTTCTAAGAGTGAGGATTCTTGTGTGGTGAGGGGGAGGGGTGATGAGGGATTGGGTGACAACGCTAAGGAGGGGGACATGGATGTGGTCATGGGAGGGATGGACATAGATCCTACCAATCTAGAGAGACTCACACAATAGGTTGTCAACTTACAGGATAGACTTGCCTCCTCTAATACATGTGCCACTACTTTGAAGGCTAGGGTTGTAGCAGCCAAGGCCAGGACGACTGTGGCAGAGGCTAGAGAGTGAAATGATTGAGCTGAGGTTTGTTAATTTATTGACAGTGTACAGGATGATTAATAAGGGTATATTTTGGACAGATATTATAGATCTAGGCGTGATGCTTAGAGAGATATTGAGTACTGGAGGCACTACTATGAGGGTGCAGTTCCTGCTGATTAGAGGGTTCCCAGCTATACATCTTCATAGAGATCTAGTAGTACTCAGAGATCATAGAGATTACAGAGATTACAGAGTAGTGGTATTGGTACTCTTGGTTCTTCATAGAGACCTGCTACTGATATGCCACCCCCTCATCCACCTAGCGGCAAGGGTGGGGGTAGCACATGCTGATTTTGTGCCTTTCCACTTTTGTACATGTACCCTTTTTTGTAGTGATGTTCATTTGATGTACTTTGAGGCTTATCCATTTTTGTATCTTGACACACTGATATTTATTCATATATATGTTGATTATCTTCTTATGTTCATATTTGCGACCGTTCATTGTACTCATATATTCTGATTTATATGAGATGCAACTAGTAATTTTATATGATGTACATTGGTTTACTTGTTATATGTATGATTCTACATGATTTGGTTTAGATGATGAAAATATATATGCAATATGATTCTCTTATGCAAACTCATAGATGGATGATTTACTTTTCCTATGATAGTGACGTATTTATGTAGGATGGTGGAAATGAAATGCATGCTTATATGAGATGCTTATGGATGCATGTTATTTTATGATTTATCATGTATGAAACTACTATGTTTTTTCATTTTTCTTGATGCACTTAAATGGAATGGTGCAATCTATTATGCGAAAAATATCTGAGTAATGCATGTTTTAGTTAGATGGGAGTTAGTTTGGAAATATGCTCTCTGGGATTGATTTGATAGATATAGGATGATATAAATGAATTTTTATTTTTGATAGATATGAATTGATAGTTCAAGGATGAGTGTCCCAAGTCCCTGCCCCTGTTTCTAATATTTTTCGTCATTGGATCTTTTTATTTTTAAAATTCTGAAGAGCATCCAATGCATCCAGATCACATACCATCTGGATACCGCCGTGACCTCTTAATAACCAGAAGAAGTAGAGAGATTGAATAGAAAGAGAAATTAGTTCACCTAAATATTGACCATTTGGGTTTAGCTATGTTCCTTGTTTGAAAATAAAGAGAGTCAAAAGCACCCAAATATTGACCATCTGGATACCGCTTTCCCCTCTGAATAAACTAAAAAAATGAAACCAAGATAGAACTCCTACACACCCAAATTCCATCTGGATAACACCGTGAGCTCTTGATTCCATAAAGAAAAGATCAAAACAAACAAGATAGAACTCCTACACACCCAAAGTGTATCTGGATAGCATCATGAGCTCTTGATTGCAAAAAAGAAAAGACCATAGAGACCAAGATAGAACTCCAATGTACCTAGAGTCTATCTAAATAGCACCATGAGATCTTGATTCAATTTGGTAACTAAAAAAGCACATAAAAGAGAAGGAATGTCCAATTCTTTCCTAGGGTTAAGCTCAAATCGTGGAACTGTGCAGCTGCCACATAAGTGACAGTGCCTACTGCATTTATCCTAAATCATCATGGCCCTAAAATTGAAGTGAACATTAAACAGATAGAAATCAAAGAAAATAAGTAATGATCCATCATAGCTATTCTCCTCACTTGGTGGATCCTGGAGTAGCATAAACATAACCACAAAATATAGACTGACATCTGACCGACTAACTGACCTAGTCAACATTTTTGGATGGTTCCTTGATTTAGTTGGATTCTGTTGATTGGCTCGACTCTTTTGATAGGCTTGATTGGCCTGATTGCTTGAGTGTGTCTGGTTTCAGTAATAGATGACTTATATAAGACTAACTTGTCCGGTGTTGAGCATATCCATCACTGTGTAAGATGATTGATATGATTGATTGATTTTGATTTTTTTTGTGGATGATCAAGCTGTGTCAGATGGGCTCAATGCTGATTCACAAAGCTCATGATTGTGATATTTGATAGTTTGGCTTGGTCGCTAGTTGCTTGTTGATAGATTTGATAGATTGATAAAGCTATGTTAGATGGGCACAATGTTGATTCGCAAAGCTCATGGTTGTGACATTGATCAACTGGGCTTGATCGCCCTTTGCTCTCTTGGTAACTGAGTTGGTTTTATTGCTTGGGATTTTGCAATTTTTTTTTTTTTTATGAAGATTGATTTTTTCAGGACATTTTGATCTTTTTAGTATTTTTGATGAGTTTTTCAAATTTTTTGGGGATTTTTTTTAGGACATTTAGAATTGCCCCCTAGTCTGGTGGACCAATACTAACCATGGATAAGTGTTGGTGCTCAGAGGGGTTTGTGCTTTTGGATACAACTTGGGTAGTCAGTCTTGCATTTGAAGTGTGCTCGAGCTTTTGATCTTGGAGTTCATAGATGATGAAGCTAGATTTGAACACTTGGCGCCTGTTTGCCAGATTTTCATCAAGGTACCTACTCAATAGCGCATGTTTGCCAGTTTTTCACTGAGAGAGCAATTTTTTTTCTCTTTAGTTTTTTATTTATTTATTTTTTACTTTGTTGTCATTAAGGAGCCTGTTTGTCAGTTTTCACCAAGGTAATATTTTGTATTTTTTGATTTTTTTTGGTATTTTATGGATATGTAGATAGGTGCCTTAACCACTGAGACCTCAAGCGTAAAACATCTTGAGGTGCATGTTGTTAATGTATATAGGGAGCTTATCTCCTTCTGGTGTCGCCAGTTGGTATGACCCACTCTGGGTAGAGCTGATAATGACATATGGTCCTAGCCATTTAGGATCGAACTTTCCTAGTTTCACTCTTTCTACTTGGTTCTTTTTATTTTCCATGAGGACAAGGTCTCCTACCTCTAATCTTCATCACCTCACCTTCTTGTGATAGTTCCTTTTAAAGCAATTCTGATAGCCTCGTAAGTGGTTGAATGCATGTTGTCTTCTTTCATCTAGTAACTCGAGTTCACTGAGCCTTGCCACTCTGTAGTCTTTATCTGAATTCAGGTTCTTTAGTGATATCCTTAGGGATGGGATTTCCACTTCAAGGGGTAGGACCACCTCTCATCCATATACTAGGGAGAAAGGAGTGGCTTCTGTAGGTGTTCTCATGCTAGTTTTGTATGCCCATAATGCAGGACTAAGCTGTAAATGTTAGTCTTGCCTTGATTTGTTAACTATTTTCTTCAAGATTTTCAAAATGGTCTTGTTTGTTACTTCAGCCTGGCCATTCCCTTGAGGATAATAGAATTAAGAGAACCCTTTTTCTATTTGGAACTTTTCACATAGCTCTTCAACATATTTGTTTTGGAAAGGTGTACTGTGATCTGTCAAGATGGTTTAAGGAATCTCGTATCGACAAATGATGTGGTCGAGTATGAACATTGATATCTTCTTTCCAGTTATGTATGTGAGTGGGATTGCTTCCACCCACTTAGTGAAGTACTCCATTGCTGCTATAATGTAGTTGTGTCCATTTGCTGAAGAAGGTGTAATTTTTCCCACTAGGTCAAATCCCCACATGGAAAATGGCAATAATGAAGTGATAAGATTTAATTATTGGGCTAGTGCATAGATGAGGTCTCCATGAATCTGACATTGCCTACACCTTTGTCCATATTTGTTTGCATATGTCTCTACTGTGGGCCAGTAGTATCCCATCCAAATGATCTTCTTAGCTAAGCTTTTGCCACCTCCCTGGGTTCCACAAATTCTTTCATATACCTCGTACATAGCTCTTTGGGATTCCATGGAAGTGAGACATCGTAGTAGCATTCCATCTAGACTTCATTTATATAGAGTAGTTGAGAGGATGGTATACCTAGAGGCTTGGTGAATGAGGGACTTTCTCTAGTTTCTAGATAAGTTGGGAGGTAAGACACTATTTTGGAGGTAATTATATACATCTTGGTACCATGGGGTTTTAGGACCAACAAGGACGCATGTTGATTATGTGATGGATTCTTGATGTGATGAAACCATGAGTTTCTCTACTAGAAACTGGAATCGTGTTTCGTTGCCTGGAATATTGATCAGTGATGCTATGGTAGCCATCGCGTCTACCACTTTATTTTGAGCTCGTGGTATTTTCTTGAAGAAGATGTATTGGAACTTAGTCCATAACCTTTCTAGATCTATGCTCTATATGGTATTAACTTTTCATCTTTGGTTATATAATCATTGTTGACTTGGCTAATGACCAATTGTGAATCTCTGTAGACCTTAGGGTTCTTGATTCTCCACTAAATTGCTATCTTTAAACCGATGACCAGTGCTTCATACTCTGCTATGTTGTTTGTGCAGGGGAAGTTGAGTCTGAAAGATTTTGGAATTGTATCATTATTCAGAGTGATGAGAACTATTCCTACCCCTGCACCATGGTTCGTGGATGACCCATCAAATTATAGTTTCTATACCTTGATCATTGGTTATAGTGTCATAATAGATTCATTGGGAAAGTTAGAAATGATAGGATGATGATCCTGAATAGGTGCCTCTACTAGTTGGTTCGCAATCACTTGCCCTTTGATGGCCTTTCTGTCTATGTACTCAATCTCAAACTCACTTAAGATCATTACAAAAAATATACACCTCTTCTTTCATGATTTGTGGTTCCCAAGCTTTCCAAAGGTGGGGGTTAGTAGCACTGTTTTACAATGATATAAACCAAATACACAAAGCTACCAATAACAAATAAATTGAAATGTAACCAATAAAATGTACAAGAAAAGAAAGGAAAGAAAATGAATGAAAACCCCAAAGTGCTTGAAGCTTCTATTGTCTATCTCTACTCCTTCTGAAACACTATTTTTGGTGCTTAGTATTGGTGTGGGAAACGTTTATAACTTGAGAAGCATTTAGAATTTGATACTTGAATTGTGTGTGTGACTGCAAGATGGCTTGAATGCTAGAGAAAAATTGACAAAGTAATGGCGCACGAGAGCTTGAAATCCTGGATCCTTCAAATGGTTATGAAGGGTTTATTATATAGGAATTGGGGATGATATGAATGGTTGAGATCAATCCCAGAGATAGGGAGATGAGTGGTTGATATCCAAAGGGAACTATAGAAACTATCAGTAAACTTAACCTATTCAATTGGTAAAGAGGTGGTGCAGGAGCACACCTAACTCAAACCCCTAGCTCCTTATTTCTAGCATGTACTGACTCTAGCCAAGTCAGGAGAGTTTGTGTGGACCTTAGAAGGTCTTTTTTTTTCCCTAAGATGGATATGACTAGGTCAATCCATGTCTATCTAGGTTTCTTAGTTGGTTTCCTGATTTTTGGTTAACATTGTCGGTTAACACTGTGTCTGTTAACACTATCGGTTAACACTGTGTTGGTTAACACTATCAGTTAACACTGTGTCAGTTAACACTGTGCTGGTTAACACTATCGGTTAACACTATGTCAGTTAATTTAGACTGGTGGTTGGTTTTACGTTACTGTTGGTCAGTAAATTCAGTCGTAACGGCCTGTGAGAAGTGAATCTTGTCTTTTATGGACAGTATGGTCAGTTTTAATGATTCCTAAAGAGATGCTTGCAAATATGTGGGTAGTTAGGGGTCATTTCAATGAGAGGATGGTTATTAATAACATCCCAAGCCTTCATTTTAGAGAGCTAGAAGAGAGAATAGAGATTGAAAAAAAGAGAAGCTACAGGAAATCACAAAGTTACAGATTATTGTACTTTTTTTTGTTTTGTTTCCAGAAATGAGAAGTTATAGATAGTGTGTTTAGTGGATATCAAACTCCTGTGTTCATTTTGCATGCAATTAGATTAGTTATTTTATTTTTTATTTTGTAATTTCTTATTTCTTCACCCGTTCTAGGTTGTAAGCAGTAATGGCCCATCAAGATTCTTGAATCCATGGTGAGAATCATGTGTTCGGATGGAACTCGAGAGGAGCCCTTGTATATAGTTTCCTTTTTGTTTTCTATAGGAGAAGTAGAAACAAAAAGCCTGGAGATCTTACCCTAGGTGAGCTTGGTAATATTCTGGCTAGGGAAGAGAATGAGAACAATGTTCTAAAAACATTGGTTGAATGAATCTATTTGTGTAGGTTCAGCAAGAACAAGAAAAAAAGAACTTCAATGGGGACTAAGTCTTGAAGAGGAGGTGAAGTTAAGAGTGACTTACCTCAGTTTAGGGTTGTGAATACCCTAAGAGATCTAGGAGAAAGATCTCAGAATAGAGCCAAGTTGGTTTTGTAGCAGCAACAAGACTTCTGTCCACATCAGATTGGTATCAGAGCCTAAATTGATTGGGCTTGTGGTAGATGTTCCAGCCAACAATATCAGTAGGTGAAAACAAGATGGTCACCAATGTAGAGCTTGCAAAGGAAGTAGATGAGAAGAAGAGAGTGATAGAGGATCAAAGGGAAAGGAGTAGACTCCTTGAAGAAGCCCTGGATGAGATGAAGGTAAAACTTCAAGAAGTTGCAGATGCAACTAAAAGCAAAGATGGAGATGAAGTCAACAGTAGCAGAGGGAAGAAAAAAGTTGATGAAGAAGACTTGATACCTAAACCAGACCCTCCAATGAATGAGGAACCATTTCTAAAAGCTCTCAAAGCCCTAGGAGGAAAAATTCTTGAAGGAATTCCATTCTTTAATGGAAAAATGGACAGTGAACTAGTTGTGGACTGGATAGAAGGTATCAAGAATCATTTTGAATGTGAGGGCATAACTGAAGCACATAAGGTAAAAGTTACAAAGTCAAGGTTAAGAGGTTCAGCATTAATATGGTGGAAATACCTCCAAGAAGAGAGGGAGAATATGGGTAAGCATCCAATTTTGAATTGGAAGGCCATGTTAAACAAGGTAAAGGAGCAATACCTACCTGAGGATTATTAAATCCAGCTACACAAGAAGAGGCAGAGTTTGAAGCAAAAAGATTTGGATGTGGCTACGTATACTGAAGAATTCCAGAATTTGTGCTTGAGGTAAAGAGTCCAAGAGGATGAGACTATCAAGCTAGCTAGGTATCTTGGAGGCCTAAAATGGAATATCCAAAAGGAAATCAGTTTGTGGACTCCCACAATTGTCCATAAGTGTTTCCAACTTGCATTAAAAGTGGAAGAGAAGAACAAAAAGAAATCAAAATCCAACTTTAGAGGAAGAGGAAGAGGTAGAGAAGGAAGAGGACAAGGAGGCTATGGTGGAAGAGGATCAGATTCAAGGTAGCAAAGTGAGAAGAATCTCACTAAAAATTAGGAAGAAAACTCAAGTAGAGGAGGTTCTAGCAGAGGTAGAGGCTCTAACACTAGTTGGAGAGGAAGGAGCAGCAACAATCAAGGAAGAGGAGCATCCTACTTTTCCACCATGAAGTGCTACCACTACAATCAGCTAGGGCATCTTGCATATAGGTGTCCTGAAGAGGGTTCTACTTCTCAAGGAGGTGGAAAAAGATTTAACTATGTCCAAGAAGAATCAAGTTGTAGCAGCAAGCCATCTGAGGTACCTTTAGAATCAGAGGAAGGTGATATCCTCGTGATAAAGAGGACATTGATCAGGGAGACAAGCAAAGAAGAACCAAGCCAAAGAAGGGCACTCTTTAGAGTGAAGTGTAAGATCGTAGGAAAGGTGTGTAGAGTCATTATTGATTCAGGCTCAACTGATAATATCATTACTGAAGAGGCAGCCACCAAGTTAAATTTGAAAAGGATTCCACATGAAAACCCATACAAGGTTACATGGCTCAACAAAGGACAACATGTGTTTGTAGGAGAACAAGCATGGGTAGAGTTCACCATTGGCAAGTATAAAGACAGAGTTCCATGTGACATTCTTTCCATGGATGCATTCCACCTTCTACTTGGAAGGCCATGGCCATTTGATAGGCAAGCCATGCATGATGGAACCAAGAATGCATACTCATTTAAGAAAGATGGAGTAACTTTGAAAATTTAGTCACTAATAGAAGAAGGAGAGATGAAGACATCAAGTCCAAGTGTGCTCATGGTTGGAGAGAAGGAGTTTTTGAAGACTCTAGGAGAAGGAGAAGGAGTTGGATTCACTTTAGTATTGAAGCCAAAAGATAAAGTTGTTGTCAAGAATTCAGAGATACCAAATGAGGTAAAATAAATACTGTAAGAGTATAAGGATATTGTTAATGATGGCCAGCCCACTCCCCTACCTCCTAAGAGGCTTGTTAGCCACAAGTGTGACTTCATACAAGGAGCTACCTTACCCAACAAAGCTGCCTATAAGATGACCCCTCAACAAAATGAGGAAATAGCCAAGCGAATCAGAGAGTTATTAGACCAAGGCCTAATTAGAAAGAGCATAAGCCCATGTGCAGTCCCTACTATTTTAGCACCTAAGAAAGGAGGATCTTGGAGACTTTCTACTAATTATAGAGCCATAAATAGAATCACCATTAGGTATAGGTTTCCAATACCCAGAATTGAAGACCTAATGGATTGTTTAGGAGAGGCAAAGTACTTCAACAAGATTGATCTTAAGAGTGGCTACCACCAAATCTAGATAAATGAAGGAGATGAATGGAAGACAGCCTTCAAAACTACAGAAGGTTTGTTTGAATGGCTTGTAATGCCATTTGGGTTGTTCAATGCTCCCTCAACTTTTATGAGGCTTATGAATGAGGTATTGGTAGAATGCATTGGTAAATTTGTTGTTGTCTACCTACATGACATTTTAGTTTTCAGCAAAACTATGGAGGGGCATATTAGGCATTTGAAAATTGTTTTCAAGAAATTACATGATGAAAATCTAATGATCAACTTGGAGAAGTGTGACTTCATGAAGCAGGAGCTGGTATATCTCGGTTTTGTTTTGTCATAGGGTAACCTCAAAATGGACCAAGGAAAGGTGGATTCCATTCTAAGTTGGCCTACTCCCAAGGCTTCCACTGAGGTGAGAAGTTGCCATGGTTTAGCTTAGTATTATAGAAATTTCATTAGACATTTTAGTGGTATTTGTGCACCCATGTTAGACACCATCAAAGGTGGGATGAACACAAAGTTTCAATGGACACCACAAGCTGACCAAGGGTTTGAAACACTCAAGGAGAAGATAGCAGAGTTGCCTACTCTAGTTCTTCCAAGCTTTGATAATATTTTTATAGTAGAATGTGATGCAAGTAATGTGGTCATTGGGGTTGTCATAAGCCAAGAAGGAAGACCAGTAGCTTTCCATAGTGAGAAGCTAAATGATGCAAAGAAGAAGTACTCTTCTTATGAATTAGAGTTGTATGCTCTAGTCCAAGCACTCAAGAAGTGGAGGCACTACTTTCTGCCAAAGGAGCTCATAGTATATACTAGTAACCAAGCTCTCAGCTTCCTTAACTCTCAAGAAAAACTCAGCAGAAAACACATGAAGTGGGTGGAGTATCTACAAGCTTACACTTTCAATATCAAGCATAAAAATGGAGTACAGAATAAGGTTGCTGATGCATTGAGTAGAAGACTGCTCATAGTCCAAGAGGTTCAGCTACAAAGCATAGGTATTGATAGCTTCAAAGACCTATATGCTGAAGACAAATATTTCCCAAATCTACAAGGTATGCAAGGAGTTTAAAAATAACTTTCATGGTGAGTTTTCTGAATATACTTTGCAGAATGATTTTTTGTTTAAAGGAGGTCAACTTTGTGTTCCTAGAGGGTCTATGAGAGAGAATTTGATTCAATAAAAAATATAATGGAGCACTTAGTGGTCATTTTGGAGTCAGTAAGACTCAAGAGCTAGTCACTAGGTTCTATTTTTGGCCTAGAATGAATAGAGATGTTAGATAGTATGTTGAGAGCTGTGTAGTGCGTCAAAAAGCAAAGGGCGCATCTTAAAATGCAGGTCTTTATCAGCCACTTCCAATCCCAACCAGACCATGAAATGCATAAGCATGGATTTTGTAGTTGGTTTGCCAAGAACAAGGCAGGGATATGATAGTATTTTTGTTGTAGTGGACAGATTTAGTAAGATGGCACATTTTATACCTTGTCAGACCATTCATGATGCTTGTAAAATTGCACAATTATTTTTCAGTAGAGTGGTGAGGATACATGGACTCCCACTCAGTATTGTTTCAGACAGGGATAGCAAATTCATGAGCCATTTTTGGAAGACCTTATGGAAAAAGTTGGGCACTAACTTGTCTTTTGGATCTGCATATCATCCACAGACAGATGGCCAAACAGAGGTGGTCAATAGGAGTCTTGGTAACTTAATGAGATGCCTCACAAAGGAATATGGTCAAGCATGGGACCAACTCATTGGGAAAGCCAAATATGCATATAATGACATAGTGAACAGATCAACTGGTAAGAGTCCTTTTGAAATAGTTTATGGATTTCACCCAAGAGGAATTTTTGAGCTTAGAGCATTGAAGGAAGGAATGCATGGTAGTGGATATGCTAAGGACTTTTCTCATTCAATGAGGGAAGTACATCAAAATGTGAGAAAGAATTTGATTGAGAATGCTAAAAAGGTAAAGCAAAAGGTGGATGTAACTAATAGGGATGTTCAGTTTTAGATTGGAGACCTTGTGATGGTACACTTGAACAAACATAGGCTACAAAAGGGTGTTCCTCACAAGATAAAAATGAAGAGGCTATGTCCATGTAAGATACTTTCAAAGTATGGAAACAATGCATACAAGGTGGAGCTTCCTGAAGACATTGGGTTGTCACGGGTTTTCAACATTGCAGATTTGATAGCATACAAAGGACCAATTCAAGATGTTGATCAAAACCTTCAAGAGGTAATACAAGAGGTAAAAGATCTGAAATTAATCCCTACTCCATCTATGATAGCTGAAAAGATACTAGACTCAAGGGTCTACAAGAAGACTAGGAACAAAGAGTATATGGAGCACCTTGTCAAATGGCATGAAAAAGAAGATGCTGATGCTACTTGGATC
>MU225138.1:931316-948183 GCA_018584345.1 Thuja plicata
ATATATAATCTACAAAAAAAATCCTAAAAGAATCTAGTTTACGTCATCTTCAGATTTCAAACGGTTTAACGACAATATGCATCTGAATCTGAAAGTTTCTGATAGGGAGACTCCTTGATAACCTTTTGAGCTTTCTTGTATTCTTCTTAGGTCTCTCCTAGGACCTATAGGGATTCCTAAATGCACCCTCTAACACTTGGAAAGATTCAATCCTTCCACTCCAACCAAGAGTCTACCTATCTTGTTAGGTTCACCATTCTTGTGTTCTACACAAACATTCCTCCTAAATGACTCCAAGCCCTAATTTTAGTTTTAGATTTTCAGGAGGGATAGGGCTTCAATCAACTCAAATCTTGGATCACAACCTAGGTTTAAAGCTACCAAGTTGAACCATTTCTCCATCGTTGCCTTGTTTCCTATCTTTTTGGCCCTGTAGCCTTTTTCACCAATTAGGCCTCCTAAAATGTAGGACAACACTTTCAATGAAAAACCTTCAAAGGACCCACAAATTTCTTTTTGTAGTTTTCAAGTAAAGAAAAAACCCACCAATATTTTCAAGGTCTTATGGTCTGACACTATCTGTACACCTTGTTTTTGGAATATGGCTTCTTTCTTGTTTTTGGACCAGTCTTAAGTCTTTGGATTCAAAACTTGGTAAGCTTATGTCTTGGGAACTCCTCCACATTACTAAATACCTACATAACATCACTCATGACATCCATGGCCTTCTTGGCTCATGAAAATAACCTCTTGCAATTTAAAGCTATCTGCTACTTGATCTTCCTAACCGGGCTTTTCATCTAGCTCGCCTAGGGCAAGATCCTTAAAATACTTGCATGCATTTTCAAAGCTCCTACTTCTAGATTCTCAAAGATCCATGGACCTAGTCTCCATCCCCAAGTGGCTATACAGAAGCAATGCTGGAAAGTGGAGTTAGGTCCACATCTTTGCTTCTCAGTCAAAACTGGACAGCAGACTGTCTGAAACAAAACTAATTTACAAATACAAATGAAAAGTAACTACAAATAAAACTAAGTATTGGGAAAACAATAAAACATATGCAAAAATGGATTCCACTGATAATAGTCACAATTTCAATCCACCTTCATCAACTTTCACCTTGTTCTCATTCAAACTCTCTGTTCTTCAGTATGCAGTCCATACACAATAATTGTTGAACCCCCAAATTAGGGTTTTTCTCCACATATATACCCTACCTCAGATGTTTTAACCCTTGGTTAAAATTTATCTACTCTAAACACTAAAATGTTTAAGACAACCCAAATGTTGTCAACAACTTTTGAAAAGTTGCTAATGTTGCTATGCAACATTTTTACATCTTTTTCACCACTTCACTTTCCTTGTGTTTTAACACCAATCTAGCCTATCTAACCTTAGTTAAACCTCCTAGGGTATCCAAGGACCCTAAGAACCTCCATGACATCACCCTGATAGTTGATGACATCATCAAGTATAGTTCACTAAAAGAGCCAAAATGAGCTATTTTAACATAACAAAGAGCTTGATTAAAACCTAATGTAACCACACTTGGTCCACATGACCTTATGTATTTACATTTCCCTACAAGAGGGTCTTTCACACACTCACACACCAAAAATGACAAGAGACCACCAACATACTGGTTTCTCAAGGGTGCTCCTGCACCATACTACCAAGGCTAAGAATTTAAGTCACCTCCAGGGATAGGAGTGTAGAATTAATTCCTTGCTTCTTAAACTCACTCTTAGCTACCCAAGTAGCCTCAACTTCTAGCTTGTCTGCCCACTATATGAGATGCTCCATGTAAGTTCCTTGTCTAGTCTTCTTCTTTACCCGAGAGTCTAAAATATTCACTGCTATTGGTGTTGGTGTAGGTGAAATATGAACATCTGTAGCTATATCCTTACTATATGTTAGTGAATCAGTTTGTACTGATGTAGGCCCTTTGTACAACACCAAATCTTGCACATTGAAAATAGGAGACATTGCCAAATCTGATGGCAAGTCTATTTTATAGGCATTTTTCCCATATTTTTCAAGAATCTTGCAAGGACCAATCCTCCTCATTTGAAGTTTGGTGGGGACTCCCTTCTGCAACCTAGAATTGTTGAGATGCACCATCACAAGATCACCCACAACAAACTGAAGATCTCTTCTCCCTTCATCAACTTTGGTTTTTAACTTTTGTGTAGCCTCTTGGAGCTGCTTCTTCACTTGGTCATGAACCTCTTTCATAGATTGAGCAAAATCTTCTGCATATGCACTCCTTCCTTCTACATTTTCTAAGCTTCTTAACTCCAACACACCTCTAGGGTGTAGCCCATAAACTATTTCAAAGGGGCCTTTTCCTGTTGTCCTATTTGCATTGTCATTATAGGCATATTCTGCCTGTGGTAACATCTGATCCCACATCACTCCATACTCCTTTGTCAAACACCTAAGGAGATTTCCTAGCACTCTATTGATCACTTCAGTCTGACCATCTATTTGGGGATGGTAGGCTGACCCAAATGATAGATTGGTTCCCAACCTTGTCCACAAGGTCTTCCAAAAATGATCCATGAATTTTACATCTCTGTCAGATACTATGCTGATGGGTAAACCATGAATTCAGACCACTTCCTTAAAGAACAAATGTGCAATATGGTTGGCATCATGGGTGGTATTGCAAGCAATGAAATGACTCATCTTGCTAAACCTATCTACCACCACAAATATAATATCTAAACCAGTCTTGGTCCTAGGCAGCCCAACAATAAAATCCATACTAATACATTCCCAAGGTCTATTAGGAATGGGAAAGGGCTAATACAAACCTGCATTAGATGAGATACCCTTAGCTTTTTGGCTTTTTGGAAAATCAAACATTGCTCCATCTACTTCCTGATGTCCTTCTACATCCTAGGCCAATAATATAACCTTTGCACTAGTTCTAGTGTCTTATTTAGACCAAAATGCCCACTTAAGCTGCCATTATGCTTTTCTTGAATAACATTCTCCCTCATGGATCCCTTAGGAACACATAACTACCCTTCTCTAAACAAGAGATCATTCTAAATTTTATAATCTGCAAATTGACTATGGAAATGGTTTTTGAAATCTTTACATACCTTGTATTCTTCTGAGAAGTCCTCATCACCTTCATAAAGCTCCTTGAAGCTTTCTATGCCTATGCTTTGCAGCTGTACTTCTTGGACTATCAAGAGTCTCCTACTCAAAGCATCAGCCACTTTATTCAATTGCCCTTTCTTATGTTTGATAGTAAAGGTATAGGTCTACAAATATTCCATCCATTTAAGGTGTTTGTTGCTCAACTTCTCCTGAGAGTTGATAAAACTCAAAGCTTTATTGTCGGTATAAACTACAAATTCCTTGGGCAACAAATAGTGCCTCCATTTTTTCAAGGCTTGCACCAATGCATATAACTCTAGGTCATAAGAAGAGTATCTCTTCTTAGCCTCATTCAACTTCTCACTATGAAATGCTACTGTCCTATTCTCTTTATTCAATATTGCCCCAACAGCTACACCACTTGCATCACATTCAAGGGTAAATAACTTATCAAAATTTGGCAAAACCAAAATAGGTTGTGTTGCCACTCTCTTCTTCAATACTTCAAAACCTCTACCAGCCTCTAGAGTCCACTTAATTTATTTTTTCACTCCTCCCTTAATTGTATCTAAGACTGGTGCACATATTTCACTAAAACCTCAAATGAACTTCCTATAAAATTGTGCAAGTCCATGAAAACTCCTTACCTCAAAACTGCATGTAGGAGTAGGCCAATTTAATATTGCCTCAACCTTGCTGGGATCCATCTTCAAGGTTCCTTGTGACACCACAAAACCAAGATAGATCAACTCTCATTTCATAAGTTCACATTTTTCCAAGTTAATGGACAACTTCTCCTCGTGAAGTTTCTTCATCACAATCTGCAAATGTTGGAGGTATTCTTCCTTGGTCTTACTGAAAATTAGAATGTCATCTTAGTACACAACTACAAATCTGCCTATGTATTCCTTCAACACCTCATTCATCAACCTCATAAAGGTGCTTGGAGCATTGCTGAGCCCAAAGGGCGTGACCAACCATTCATAGAGCCCTTTTGTTGTCTTGAATGCTATCTTGCATTCATCACCCTCCTTAATTCTAATTTGATGGTATCCACTCTTCAAATCCAATTTGGTGTAGTACCTTGCTCCTCCCAAACAGTCCATAAGATCTTCAATCCTAGGAATGGGAAATCTCTATCTCACAGTGATCCTATTTATAGCTCTTTGATGCTAGAACCACTGGCACTGCACATGGGCTAATGCTTTGCCTGATTAGACCTTGGTCCAAAAGTTCTTGGACTTGTTTAGCTATCTCCTTGTTTTTGTCAGGAGTAACCTTGTATGCAGCCTTGTTTGGTAGAGATGCTCTGGGTATGAAGTCAATCTGATGACTTATGTCTCTTGGAGGTGGTAACATTGCTGGTGTCCCGTCACTAACTATGTCTTTAAACTCTTCCAATAACTCCTGCACTTCCTTTGGCAATGGTGTTTGTTCCACCTTCTTCTCTTCACTAGGCTTAAGCATGATAGCATAGTGTAATCCTTCTCCACTCTTTACTGTCTACAAATACTCTTTACCTCCCTGCAATAAGACATTAGACTCACCTGATGTAGACCCCTCATCATCCACAAGTGACTGAATTTTATAAGTGACCCCATCCTTCTTGAAAGAATAAGAATTTTTCTCTCCATCATGAATTGTCTTCCTATCAAAATACCATGGCCTACCTAAGAGTAGGTGGCATGCATCCATTGGGATTACATCACATAATATTTTTTCCACATACTTTCCTATTGAGAAATTCACCCATGCTTTCTCATTAACAAGAAGATGCTGACCCTTATTCAACCATGTCACTTGGTATGGGTTTGTATGGAGTATTTTTGTCAATCCTAATTTGCTGACTACCTCCTCTGAGATAATCTTATTAGTAGACCCTGAGTCTATGATCATCTTCCAAACTTTCCCAAGAATCTTGTACTTTACTCTTAAAAGTGCCCTCCTTTGCTTAGCTTCTTCTTTGACAAGCTCTTTAATGAGTATTCTCCTAATCATGAGATTCTCCCCACTTTCTGAATCAAGGTTGATTTTAGGAGATTTACCATTGTTATTATCTTCTTGGGAAATATAATTTACCCTCTTCTCACCATGTGAGCTAGAAGCTTTCTCTCGGCATCTATAGGCTGGATGGCCTAGTTGATTGCAATGAAAACATTTCATGTTGGCAAAGTGTGAGGCTCTTCTTGAACCTCCGAATCTACCTCTTCCTCCACCTTGGAATCCTCTTCCTCTATTCATGCTACCTCTTCCACTGGTCTTATTGACTATCTCAATCAATTTATCTTCTCCTTGGGACCTATAGGCACTGCCTCTGCCTACAAAGCTGCCTCTTCCTCTATTTTCTTTGCCCCTACCTCTTCCTCTAGAGGTCTAATCATGTTTTCTCTTACTCTTTTCTTCTATCGTTAAAGCCATTTGATATCATTGTCTCACACTTGTTAAGGTAGCAAGACTCATCTCCTCTTGTATAGACCACTTGAGCCCGTTTTGATATCTGGCTAATCTGATGCTTTCATCCTCCACTATCTTGGATCTTAAACATAACTTTTGAAACTCCTTCGTACATGCTTGGACTTCAAGGTCTTTCTGCCTGAGGTTTTGTCTCTTTCTATGCATCTGAACTTCATAGTCATCTGGGAGATAGGTTTGTTTTAGCTTGGCCAACATACCCTTCCATGACACAATAGGGCTCTTGCCCTCTTTCTCCCTCTCATTCTAAACATATTTCCACCAGGTAAGTGCTGGTCCTCTCAATCTAGACTTAGCCACCTTTAACTTTTGAGCATCTCTCACTCCATCACATTCAAAGTGATTCTCAAGACTGTCTATCTAGTCCAAAACTAAATCAACATCCATTTGTCCACTAAATAGTGGCACACCCTCCAAGGCTTTACCACTTAAAGCTTTAAGAGCCTTCAAGAAGGGTTCCTCTAGTAAGACCAAATCAGGGGTAGGTGCTTCTTCTTCTAGGTCCCACTCCTTATCCTTGTCTTCTTTTTCCTCTTTCTGGTCTACCTTGTCCTTGACTCTTTCAGCCTTGTCTCAGAATTCATCCAAGAGTTGCTCCATTTGAGCCAATCTCTCTCTCAGCAACTTGTTATCCTCTTCTTGTTCTTCAAATTTCTTGTCCAATTCAGCATTGGTCACCATCCTGCTAGATGCACTAGATTCCTCACTTGAATCCTTGGTCTGCAACATCCACTAGCTGCACTACTTCTTCTCCCAAATCTTGAACTTGGGCTCTGATACCACTCTGATAGGGAGACTGCTTGGTAACCTTCTGAGCTTGCTTGAACTCTTCTTATGTCTCTCCTAGGACCTCTAGGGCTTCCTCAATCCACCCTCTAACACTTGGAAAGATTCAATCCTTCCACTCCAACCAAGAGTCTACCTATCTTGTTAGGTTCACCATTCTTGTGTTCTACACAAACATTCCTCCTAAATGACTCCAAGCCCTAATTTTAGTTTTGGATTTTCAAGAGGGCCAGGGCTTCAATCAACTCCATTCTATGATTGCAACCTAGGTTTAATGCTACCAAGTTGAACCATTTCTCCATCGCTGCCTTGTTTCCTATCATTTTGGCCTTGTAGCCTTTTTTTACCAATTAGGCCTCCTAAAATGTAGGACAACACTTTTTCAGTGAAAAACCTTCAAAGGACCACCAAATCTCTTTTGGCAGTTTGCAAGTAAAGAAAAAACCCACCAAGATTTTCAAGGTCTCATGGTCTGACACTATTCGTACACCCTATTTCTGGAATATGGCTTCTTTCTTGTTTTTGGACCAGTATTAGGTCTTTGGCTTCAAAACTTGGTAAGATGATGTCTTGGGCACTCCTCCACATTACTAACTACTTGCATAACATCACTCATGACATCCATGGCCTTCTTGTCTCATGATAATAACCTCCTACAATTTAAAGCTATCTGCTACTTGATCTTCCTAACTGGGATTTTCATCTAGCTCGCTTAGCGCAAGATCCTAAAAATACTTGCATGCATTTTCAGATCTCCTCCTTCCATATTCTTGAAGCTCCATGGACCTAGTCTCCATCCCCAAGTGGTCATACAGAACCAAAGGTGGAAAGTGGAGTTAGGTCCACATCTTTGCTTCTCAGTCAAAACTAGACAACAGACTGTCTGAAACAAAACTAATTTACAAATACAAATGAAAAGTAACTACAAATCAAAATAAGTATTGGGAAAACACTAAAACATATGCACAAATGGATTCCACTAATAACAGTCACAATTTCAATCCACCTTCATCAACTTTCACCTTGTTCTCATTCAAACTCTCTACTGTTCAGTATGCAGTCTGTACACAATAATTGTTGAACCCCCAAATTAGGGTTTTTCTCCACATATATACCCTACCTTAGATTTTTTAACCCTTGGTTAAGCTTTATCTACTCTAAAAACTGAAATGCTTAAGACAACCCAAATGTTGTCAACAACTTTTGAAAAGTTGCTAATGTTGCTATGCAACATTTTTACATCTTTTTCACCACTTCACTTTCCTTGTGTTTTAACACCAATCTAGCCTATCTAACCTTAGTTAGACCTCCTAGGGTATCCAAGGACCCTAAGAACCTCCATGAAATCACCCTGACAATTGATGACATCATCAAGTACAGTTTACTAAAAGAGCCAAAATGAGCTATTTTAACATAACAGAGAGCTTGATTAAAACCTAACTTAACCACACTTGGTCCACATGACCTTATGTATTTACATTGCCCTAAAAGAGGGTCTTTCAAACAATCACACACCCAAAATGACAAGAGACCACCAACATACTGGTTTCTCAAGGGTGCTCCTGCACCAGTTTCTTTCAAAATGAATACTTCACTGTCCGTTTAGGCAAAAAAGTGTAACCCACTATTGTGGGATCACCCCACGATGTGGTTATTTTGGAGAGTGGTTGATTGCGTAGGTATCAGTCATGTTGACCTTAGGGTTATGATGTCGGCTTTAGGCATGTCGTGGGTTATATGTGATGGGGTTAGGGTTTTATATGTTATGGGGTTGCTGATTGTTATCTTTTGATTATAGATTTGTTGATATATGTTGGTAATGTGTTTAAAAGATGTATGTTTTAAATACCAACATTAGGGGCATGTATTATGCCATGAATTATGCCTAATAGTTAGGGTTTCCTAGCTGATTTGTGGGGGTTTGAAGGTCATTTTGGAGGGAGTTTGATTTTTGAAATTAGCATTGAGAATGTATATATCTGAATTTCCTAGTCAGTTTTAGGGGTTCAGAATTTGGAGAGAAGGTGGTTTTGTGAACATATTTGTTCCTTTGTGCCTTTTGCATACATTTTGTAACCATAGGTTCAATTTTGATGCAAGATTGTGTTCAAGTGAATGTAACTTATTCCTTGACATTTTTTGTATCTTAGCATGTAACCATTTATAGATTTTGAAGAAAATAAAGCAAGTTCCCAATTATTCACATATTTTTTGATTTTTGATATCAATCCTTTTCAACTTTTCTACATTTAAGTGTAATGTGTTTTATACCATAGATAATTGAATTAATCCAATTCCTTCTCTAAGATGTCAAAATATAACCTTTTGCAAAATCTGTATGTTTTTTGGCACATTATCATTTTTTGTGGTGCAATCCCTAATAGTAGTTTTTTAGGTCAACCTATATGTTTAATAATGAATATTTACTCCAAATCTCAGTAGTGTGTGTCTTGTGGATGCTGGTTTGAAGTTCTGATTATTCTGAATCCAGTTTGGTAAATCACCCCACTTTATTTATTCAGTTTTTTAAGTTATCCTTTTTCCTTTTCCCTAATCAGAGAATCAGTCATAGATGATATTCCAAATCCAATAGGAACTAACCCATAATCCAGATATTCCTTCTTAATCAGAGTCCACCCACAACTCAGGAAGGTTTCCATTATTACCATGAGATATTAGTATACCCTAATACCTAAGTTAGGGTGATATTTCAAGGCCTTAATAGTTTTTATTATTAATAAAAAACCAATACATTTCAATGTATTTAAAATTATATTTTATTTTACTTCTAGCATTCTTTTTTTATAAAATTGTATTTTATTTTTAAAACAAAAATAACAGCTACTCTTTTTTTTAATCCAATTTTTTTAAAGAAAATTATATTTAAATAATTTACAAAAATGCGAGAGGAAGAATTTTCTTTCCAAAGCCAAAAGAATATGGATGTATAAATATATTTTCCTTTTCAGTTTGCTTAGAGGTTTGGATACATTTTCTGGATAATTTTCTCAACTCCCCAATTGTCTAAATTTACAAATTGCAAACACAATTTGTTTTTCTTCAATTTCCAATAAGGGTTTTTGTTTTCTCTTTCTTTAATTTCAGAAAAGAAAGAATAAAATGAAATCTAATTTTTAAAACGTAATTGAATCTACTAACCAGAAAACCAATAATTTTCTTCAGATCTAAGCTAGGTTTTCTATTTGAATGAAAATTCACAGTTGATTTTAAAAGAAATTAGTTTATCTAATTATTTTCAACCAGATCTAGGATTTAACAAATAGGGGTTTTCAATCTTTCAATTTCAATACAAAACCTAATTCATCTACCAATCACAAATCAACTTGGATCTCCTTCAAAATAATTTAATAAAGGAAATTGAATCCTACCTCAATATGATTCGATAAGATCTAGAGAAAACCTTTCAACTTAAATGTAAATTCTCCAAGAATCAAACTTTCAATTTTAATCGAGAATCCACCATGAAATCTAGACCCAAATTTCTTTCCACAAACCCGTCTGTCCCAAAAATAAATAATAATATTGTAATAAGGAGATATTATCTTTCCCTAATTCATGGCAATCCGTGAAAGTGAACTTGACTCCAATTTTGAGAGACATTTTTTTTTAATTAAAACAAATACTTATTTATTTTGCAACTCTCACACATAAATCAGAACTCAAGGTCCAAATTTAGAACTCAACTCAAAAATGAGTAAAAAGCATTATATTTAATTATTAATTCCAAATAAAGAAATACACTCAACTTTTAACTTAAATTTGTACTTTAATTTTAATAAGTTGAATGTGCAACTTTAAATTGTATATTAATATTTAATTAATAATTAATATTTTAGCATTTTTTTATTTTTTTTTATCGGTAAAAGGTCGAAGCCCAATATTTTAGCATATTAATAATCATCCAATTGATAATTAAATACCAATTCAGTATTAATATCTTTTATTTTAATTTTGATTTAATAATTAATTAAATCCTATGTTTTCAAAATTCAAATTTTAAATTAAATCTTTTCAAATAAATATAAGTATTAATTAATTATCATTATTTAAATACCCTTATATTTAATATTTCAATAATACAACATAGTTTCAGGCATAATTATTTACTAACAATAATTATACTTAACAATAGTAAATTTACATAAAGCACAAATGTACATCAACCATAAATAAACACTGACAATAAAAATATGCCAAAATAAAGAACAATTAAACCCACAAGGGATCCATAAGTTCACGTCCCCTGATGAATTATGGTGGGTGTTTCAATTTGATACTCATCCAATCCTAGGATGAAATAGGCAAGTAGAGTAAGATTTTGGGCTGACTGTTAACTCACCTCTTTTACCATTGAGACACTGTGATAGGGCACACTCACTCCTTCCAATTCCGGTAAGACGTCACCTGACACATGCAAACCTGTGTAAATGACAAGCATGCACATGTGCATATATAATAGAAAATGGCATGGACGGTCGGATGTGTGGATATCTCTATGCAAGTAACTACGTCTCCGCCTTCTACAACATTCAAATCACCATATAGAAATATTAAACAAACATGTTCATACATATGCAAGTATGGGGTTAACACATCATAATATAAGCATCATCTATAATGAAACTAACATCATCTCATAAGCATAATTATCACACAAAAATAACCATCATCATAATCTAACTACCAATTACAATAAATCATATTTAAATCTGAAATAATTAACAATAATGATGTCCCATACAATGATTTTCTCATGAATGAAATGTGCTTAAAAGAATACAACCTTAAAAAATGAAAGCAGTAGCCTAAAATATTATGAAACCAATAACTAAAAGCAATTAGGGGTGGGTATTACATTCTCTCCCCCCCCGCCTCTTAAAATAGGCTTACTCCAGGAAGCCAATAACCATACAAGTGAAAAGTTATAAGGTGTGCACCTATTAGATAGGATCAGAGGAGAAGGCACACACATCCTATAATCAGCCAAAGAATATACCAATCACAACAATCACCCATTTATACTTCAAGCAAGAACTAATGCAAGTCAACTTAATTATCCTTTCCCTAAGATATGCATATTGAATCATAAAGAGTAATATAATTGGGATTTAAGCATAACCAAAATTACCTTGATCATTTATTCATTATCTAATATTTCTTAAATAAGTCTATATCTTCAATGCTCTCTATAATTATGAGATAATATATACTAAAGCTTAATTATAGGAGACACACATCAACGTTTATATTGAATAGAAATTTGAACAGTTTATGAAATCTTAATTAGTGGAGCATTCATGCAAACACATAAATTACACAATGCATAATGTTTCCACAAAAAAATATAGTGCAATCTTTGTGATGTCCTCCCTTATACACACAATCAAAGGTATACAATGAAAATGATAGAAACTATACTTATCACGAAACATAGTTAACAACACCAAACATTCAGAATAGCCACCATCAAATTCAAAGAAAAAACCAAGCGGGAGAACTTCCAAAGTTCAATATTAAATCATAAAAGTGTACAATTCTAACAATAAATTAAGTGCATCTAATGTCTCAAAATAGACTATGAAAAGAGAATTCGGTGACTAATCGAGTCATAAGAAAATTCAAAATAAATTAATCTTAACCCACATAAAACACAACAAGATATCAATTAACCAAAATAAATCATCAATCTTAAAACATTTCATGTAACAAGGTGACTAGGGGTAGCCACACTCAAGGTAGTAGTCGCATCAAAACATCCAAGGGTACCTCATTTTAGATGCTTTAGAGTATGCACCCGATCACACAAGACAAATCATTTATTATATTTCTAACATCTTCTTTATGCAACTACATGCAATTAAGAGTTCCAATCATTTACTAACATTTAATATGTAATAAATCCATTACATAATGCTATAAATAGGTTATAAGTTATAGTGGTTCTACTCTGGATGCAATGCATAATTTAATTGGGGACTTAGATCCTTTACCCAGTTGATCTATAAAAATAAGGTACAATTCTAAAACTTTTAATGCACTTCTCCTAATGAATAATATACATTTCCAAATTATGCACAATGGTTTTAAATATAAATAAATTACTTTCCAATCTCATAATTAATCATATCCCCTCAGAGATGATTACAATACTCACGCAATATAGTTCATATTACTCAAATAAATTCTATCCAATATAACATGCAAGTATAATCATCCACAGTCAATTTCATCACACTAATAGGGCTTAGAAATATGTTACTCAAGAATCACAAGTTACTCAATGAGGAATAAATCAAGCAATGAGGAGGTCTTCAAACTATGAACTCAATACCAAAGTGGATCACATACACAACATACATGAACTATCATGCTATAATGAACGAGGTAGTCAAATGACCATCACGAAGCCCCCATACATACAAACCAAACAAGGTCAAAAGAAGCAAGCCATCTACTCACTTTCAACAAATCACTCCCCAAATCAAGTGGGAAGAACCACATACATGAATGACAAATCATGAACAATGATTCTACACATATGAGGAGATGTGTGCTAACATGCAGTACTAACCACCTAATGGGCATACAATTTTCCTAGAGCTCCCAGGGTAGAAACATGGGCTCTAATACCAAGTGTCATGCCCTACTAGGGAACCCAAGAGAACTTACCTAAACATGCTAATAAGATGCAATTTTTTTTTGAAAAAGTTTTAAGTTACACAACAAGATCAAACAAAACTATGGAAGAAATAACAACATACTCATATAAAATAACTCTACAAATACAAAATCCCAAGTGTCCCTTGGCATATATTACATAAAAATAATTTGGCTTCCTTAAATTACACCAAGAACATTATTCCACATACATAATAACTTACAACTCACATTATCATATAATACTTGTACACAATTACAATAGATATCATAGGGTATACATCAAAAACTCACATCCACTACACAAGTCGTAGGGTAAGTGGTAATCACATAAGTACAAGATACAATGATATACAAGATATGGATTACAAGTGATATGATAATATAATACATAATAGATATGATCGGATCAAAACCTCTAATAAGAATGTGAAAAATAAGAAGATAAAACTAATACAACGATCATCGAGCACGGGAATGAGGACATTGAATATCAATGGAAAAAGAATAACTACCATCTGTCCTTGAGGAACTATATAATTCCACCCCACCGTGATGAGGAAATAATATTAGGCCCCACTTGGATAACAATCACAAAACCAAAACAAGAACAACTAAGCAAGGGATGCCTTAAGCCTCCTATCAAAAGAGATAGTAAATAACAACAAAGGAAAAACTCTCTAACCCAGAGACAACCGCCATATGTAGAAAAACTAATTTTCATATAGGAAAGTGTCATCACATACGTCTAACCCTTGAGTCTCATCCTGGTAGCCTCACTAGACCTGCAACTCAAGTGACCATATGCGGAATCAATAACCCCTCATACAGATGAGGCTATCAAATATGCCATAATTCATACCTCTCAGGGCAAAAAGCATCTTCTCAACCTCTATCTTATCCTATGCTAGCACTCAGGTATGTGTTAGGAACCATTATATTATTAATTCATTTTAGGACTCATTTCATGTTTCCTGTTATAACTTCTTAAGGTAACATACAATAAGTGATCCTGGAAGCCACTTGTGCGCCCTGACATTTAATGTAAGTCACTCCCTACTATACAACTAGATAACCTCCCTAGCACACATATTACACATTGATCTCAAATACACAAGTATGAAATCCAAATCTAGTTCCTTACAAAATAACAATATCAATATAATATCACAATTCCACTCTCAAGGGTCCACAAATATGAGCTCAACAGAAAGATTAGGTAACAAAAATCAAATTACCAAACACATATACCTATAACACAAATCCAAAAACATCCATAGGACATGAGCTACAAAATTGGTCGAACACATATGATCAAGATTACAAAATAGAAATAAGTACTTGAAGAGAGAGGGTATCCACTTGACAGAAAGAAACAAACCACCCCAAACTTTGGATTTCACTCCTATAAGCCTATCTAAAAACCCCCATAAAACGATATTCACACAACCTAGTAAAATTCACAGTAAAGGAGAATACACACAGTCAGAATTAAAAGCCATCTACTAGAAACTCCAATTCAACTAAATAATTAAGACAAGTTCCTTCAAAATACTTATAACAACCATAATATATAATAAAAAATGTCATTGAAAAAAAGTACATTAAAATTAAACTACATGCATTAATAACTAAAACATTATATATATAGTAATTATTAATTAATAATATTAATATTAGTTAAATTAAGATTAATATTTAATACTAATTAATAGAACTAAATCAATAATAAAAAAAAATAAAAAAATTAAATCAACATTGTTAGTCTTCGTTGATGATGACTCAAGTGCCACATCTCCAGTAGCGTCGGCCTCACAAGCACAATCAGCCACATCCGTTAGCGGCAGGGCATCGATAAAGCATAAAATGAAAGTTTAAGCTTTAGTCTGTGCTGGTTTAAATTTAGGATTTTGGGGCTTTCCTCCTACCCAGATTGGTAGTATTTGTTTTGAAGGCAGAAGACTAGTTGAAATCTTGGGGGGTTTCTTGGCTTTAATCTTAAGTTTTAAGGTTTTCAATCATTTTTCTTATATCAGATTGGAAATGGGCATTAGGGGTTTTAGATTAAGTCTCTTTGGCCTTTATTGGCTCTTGGTTTTATATGTAAATGTAAGTAATGGCAAGGAAGGATGGCTTTCTTGACTGTTTATTTCCCTCCTGAGCCTTTGAAACAGGGTATTTAATAAAAAATTCTAATGGCTCAGCCATTTTTGCCAAAAAATAAAAAATAAAAAAATAAACTAAATTAAATCAAAATAGAAATAAGTTAAATTTTAAAATTTTAAAAAGAAAAATTAAAATTAAGTATTTTGGGGGGGATGAGCCCCACGCCCCCTCCTCATATGGAGCCCCCTAGAAAATCTGTGGTTACTATTAAATATCATCGTCAACATTCTTCTCAAACTTTCACTATTCATGTGATTGTAGTTAAAGGATATAATCAATAAAGTTCGTTTCAAACTCCGCATAAGCCAATTATAACCATGAAAGGAAAATCTAGGAGTCTTTTGGACTTTATTAAGGAATATCATGTGGTTTCTCACACATATCACTCAAGAAACAATCCTCAAAATACTAATCTAGTTGACCCTACTTCTCTCTCACCTTCTCAACCTGTGCTTCCTCCTCCATCCCATCTTCCTCAAAATCTTTGAAAGGAGTATGACTTAATAGAACATATATGTAATAGCCCTCCTAATTGGGAGCTTCTTCAAACTTCTCGTACATATCATGAAGCCTTGTGAAAAAAAATTAACCACTCATCCAACGCCTCCACGTAATCAAGACATTATCAATTCCTTTTTGAAATGCATGCATGCTATTATTGCCCAAGCTCAAATTGTGTTTACTCAAGATGATTTACGTTCTAAAGAAGTTCAAAATCAACATGATACTCTAATGATGGTTTTCCTTATCAATAGTAATATCATTCATAGGACCTTAACTGATAATGAATATGAACTAAATATTTATAGTATGGACATGTTTATGTTAATACTATAAGCTCCAAGATTACTGAGAGGGGGGGGGGGGGGGGGGGGGGGGGNGCGGGGTGAATTAGTAATCTATCAGATCTAAAACTTTTCATAATTCATTCAACACCATAAACCACATTCATCAACTTTAAACCTTATGCATGCAATAAAAAAGTAACCAAACAATCATCCACACATGAAACAAAGTAACACCAATATTTTATCAGGAAACCCTGATTAAGGGTGAAAACCATGGTGGGGATTAGCAACCACAAATATTTGCACTCTTTTGAAATGCATCTTGTTAAAGGCCTAGCCTTGTGAGGAGCTTACAATGATGCCCTGTTAGGAGATAACCCTATTAGGAGTTTACTAGTTAAGGGATTTACCTCTTGCCTAGTTAGGATCAGCTTTAACCTGTAAGGAGTAACCTTGTTAAAGGATTTAAACCCTAGTTAAAGATTCACCTGGTTAAAGGATTTACAAAAGTAGACATGTTAAAGTTTACCCAGTTAAGGGATTTTATTTTTCAAAAAAAAAATATCAAGTCAAACTTTGAAGTAGATAGCATGCTTTAAATTTTTTTTCTATCCTCTCTATATTATATTATCATACCTTCTCATAATTTTAAAAACTAATTCTTATTTCTAATATTTTAAATATTTACTCTCACATCACTAATAAACTAAATTTATTATTTTTAAAATAACATTTTGAAATATTTAGTGTTCAAATTTGTTATGTAAAATTATTGTATGCATAAAATGTCTTTTGTTCACAATTAAATAATTCTTGGTTTAACACAAACTTTCACATTTAGACACTCTCTATCCTTTACATAAAAT
>MU225138.1:952176-974870 GCA_018584345.1 Thuja plicata
TGACACTGTTCTTCAGGCTTACAGCCTTAGTCCTCGCAGCCTCTACAGCAATACAACCATTACTGTTAACCACAGACTTAGCCTACTTTATCAACGAATCTCGCATACATTTATACACTATGCAATTCGTTATGGAGTTCACTATGTCAACCGTCACATAACATAATCGGTCAACCAACTCTGCTTCACACCATAATTGTCATCGTACTGGAAACATTCATGTAGTCGTCCCCGCTATACTTATGCCTGCCATACTAATCCTCACGATACCCGTCCTGCTCGTACTTGGTACCCTGCTCGTACTCAACATCCTCATACTCGTACTCGGCATCCTGCTCGTACTCCACACCCTCGTTGTACTCGGTACGATCAGACTGACTCCAACACCATACTCCAATCTCAATTCCATTGTACGGTTGTCGCACTTCCACCGTACTGCAGTCTTACTTCCATCGTACGGTAGTCTCACCTCCACCGTACTGCAGTCTTACTTCCATCGTACGACAGTCTCACCTCCACCGTACTGCAGTCTTACTTCCACCGTACGGCAAGTCCTACTTCCACCGTACGACAATCTCACCGTGTCTCACCGTACGGTGAAAAACTACCGTACTTCCTTAATCTAACAATCTCCCACTTAATGAAGTACGGAGTTACTCAACATGGCTACCATGAAAATAGGATCCACACCTTTTACCAAGGACCCCGTTGAGCCCTCAAGATGTCAACATCTTCAGTCACATGAAGATAAACATCCCCAATCAGTATTTCAGCAAACATGAAAAGACCCTTCTGGGCCACATCAGGGTTTCACCTTCCACCATCTGCAATACTGATGAAAAACATTTGCTACGCCACTACCAACAACTCCCACTTGAACTGTGGTGACGAGTTACACATGGCATGTACGTCACTGCCAACAACTCCTACCATATTGTAGTGTCGAGTCGCACATGGCATCGTGACTACCATCTTCCACATGAAGATGGAATTATTCCAACCAGTCATCATCAGATGACCGATTAGCCAAAGCAGCACCGCTGGCATCTTTGCCGTCACTATCAGAAGACTCAAAATCAGAAGAAGTCTCCACTTTCTTCTTTTTCTTCTTCTCTTTGCAATCCTTTCGGATATGACCAGTCTACTCGCAATTCCAGCACTTCGCTTTACATTTCTTCTTACCGTTGTCCTTCGATTGGTCTCGAACAGAAAGAGCCTCCTTAGCCACCTCAGAAGATCTCCTCCGCATCTCCTCTAACAGAAGTGCGGAAACTACTTCATCCATTTTTAACTGAGTAGTCGTACTTCCAATGGCCATCACAAGATGGTCCCACGAATCAGGCAAAGAACTCAACAACAACATGCAACGCACCTCTTCACTTATGGACACACCAACAGATGTCAGTTGTGCAATCACCATATTGAAAGCATTTAAATGACCAGCCACAATAGTTCCTTCGTCCATTTTCAGAGAGTACAATTTCTTTCTCAGGAAGAGCTTGTTTACCAAGGATTTTCCCTGATAAATATCTCCTAATTTCTTCCACAAAGAATGTGCAGTTTTCTCCTCATACACGTTTAACAGAACACTATCTGCAAGTGTCAATCGTATCATTCCTCTCGCCTTTTGATCTGCTAGATCCCAATCTTCCTGCTTCATGCCTGAAGGCTTGTTCCCAGACACAACAGTCCATAGATCTCGGTCTACCAACATATCTTCAACTTTAAGTTTCCACAACTCAAAGTTTGTGCCATTAAACTTTTGAATTTCTATTCTCCCTAATGTACCTGCCATCTCGATGGCAAGAACAACACTTCACTAACTCCCACTGGAACCAAATTGACACCAACGACCAACCCTACCCAAACAACCAACCCTATCCAACAGAATAATGTTAATGGGTCTGGCTCTGATACCACTTGTTAGGAAAGCTACTTGCGAAACCGCTTTCCAAATGTCAATTTACAGGGAAATTATATAAAGATCAAATCTATTGAGATGCATAGGAAAAATAAGAACAGAGAAAATAAAGACACACACAAGATAAAACACATGAGACAAAGATTTACATGGGAAACCCTTCCGGGAAAAAACCCACCAGCCAAGAACCAGAGTGTCACCCCTTCGTATTACAGTAACCAATACATTACATACAAATAATAGACTCAGGCTCAGATTGCCTTTACAATCAACCCAACTTCTACCCGTATGACACTGTTCTTCAGGCTTACAGCCTTAGTCCTCGCAGCCTCTACAGCAATACAACCATTACTGTTAACCACAGACTTAGCCTACTTTATCAACGAATCTCGCATACATTTATACACTATGCAATTTGTTATGGAGTTCGGTATGTCAACCGTCACATAACATAACCGGTCAACCAACTCTGCTTCACACCATAATTGTCATCGTACTAGAAACATTCATGTAGTCGTCCCCGCTGTACTTGTGCCTGCCATACTAATCCTCACCATACCCGTCCTACTCGTACTTGGTACCCTGCTCATACTCAACATCCTTGTACTCGTACTCGGCATCCTGCTCGTACTCCACACCCTCGTTGTACTTGGTACGATCAGACTAACTCCAACACCGTACTGCAATCTCAATTCCATTGTACGGTTGTCACACTTCCACCATACTGCAGTCTTACTTCTATTGTACGGCAGTCTCACCTCCACCATACTGCAGTCTTACTTCTATCGTATGACAGTCTCACCTCCACCGTACTGCAGTCTTACTTCCACCATACGACAAGTCCTACTTCCACCGTACCGCAATCTCACCGTGTCTCACCGTACGGTGAAAAACTACCGTACTTCCTTAATCTAACAATGATGACCTCGTCTACCAGGTCTATCTTCAGGTGAGTTAACTTCTCTTCATTTTCGGCATTCTAAATCGATATTTCCAACTGATACACTGAAATAAATTGTGAAATCCAGAGACAGAAATTCGATGCGGTTGTGGGAGATGTAACGGTGCTTGCGAATCGCAGCAAGTATGTGGATTTCACACAACCGTATACGGAGGCGGGAGAAATAATGGTGGTAGCACTTTCAGACAAGCTATGAAGTGACCCCTGGGCCTTCTTGCGCCCCTTTAGTCCAGCTATGTGGATAAGTACATTCGCGTTTTTCTTATTCACGGGAGGCGTTGTTTGGTGTCTGGTGCACAGACGAAATAGGCAATTTAGAGGGAGGCCTTGGGAACAAGTCTTCACACTCATTTGGTACTCCTCTCTCTGTCTCATTTTCTATGAAATTATTCACGCCATTAGTTTATGTCATAGATAAATATCGATCTTCATTTTATTGATGGTAATGCTTAAACAGTTGCAGTTTCTAGGACGAATGTTTTCACTGTTATCATTATGTAGCGAGAAATCAACCAAACAGTTGGAACTGTTTGTTGTGACTATAGACGAGGACACATATATACCCAAAGAATTTGGATAAGCTACATGTGGCTGAATTAAAATAAAATCTATTTTAACGTCCACATTTTATATTTGTAACAGATAATAAGCCTACTCATCAATTGCTTCAGGTTTAATATGCAGGTTTTCCTTTTCCACACTCTTCACGACTCAAAGTAACAAGATCATATCTCTTTTCTTTTCATGACAGATGGCAAAATATAGTCCATTTATAGTGCTTTCGAATTCTAAATTTTTTTTGTTGATTGCGCAGGGGAAAGGATTGTAAGTGGCTTTGGTAAAGCAGTCGTCATAATTTGGCTTTTTGTAGTTTTCGTGTTAGTGTCTAGTTACACCGCCAGCCTCTCGTCAATGCTTACTCAGAGAGAAGTTGTACCAAAAGTTCAGAGCCTTGAACCTCTAATCACCCAAAATTTGCCAATTGAGTATCATCGGTGATCTTTTATGGAGAAGTATTTGGAGCAACAGCTGGGTGTGAATAAAAGCGCACTTCGCCCGTATTCATCTGTACAAGAGTACGCAATTGCACTGAAGAAGGGACCCAGTAAAGGAGGGGTGGCTGCCATATTTGTAGGGCAAACTGTTGCCCAAAACTTAATTTTGTCAACAGGATGCAACGACTATGTGAAACTTGGTCCCACGTACAAAACGGGAGGTTCCGCATTTGTATGTCTACAAACTTTCCTCTAATCGCAGACTCCTTTAATTCACAAATCATACGATTGATTCAAATTGTATGTGCAGGTGTTCCCAAAGGGGTCTCCGTTGGTTTCAGACATTTCCAAGGCTATATTAAATCTTTCAGAAAGCAAAGAGATGAAAGAAATTCTGAAGAGGTGGTTCAATTCAAGTGAAAGCAAATGTAGCGTGGAGTCTGGCGGAGTTGAATCAAACAAATTGAGCCTCAAAAGCTTTTGTGGCATATTTCTTTTCACAGGGTGTGTTTCATTACTCACCCTTGTCTACTATTTGTGTCGCCTCCTCTACCGATTTGTTCACAGAAATGAGAATTCATCTCATGTTAAATCCATCTCCACCCGATTGCGAACGTTTGCCAACTATGCAGACAAGAAGGAGATCCCACCACCGAAAAGAAAGAGATATAAGACCGTCACTTTGTCCTCTGGTAACGCCGCTTCCACTTCCTCTGAAATTCCTGTTTCAATAGAACAGATATGACCTGTTATTCAAAATTCTATAATTGATCTCCTACAGTTATGCAGTTTTTTTAAGACTCGTTTTATGTGCAATGTATGCGCATTTCTTTTTAAGAGTAGTTTTAGATGCAATTTTGCATCAAATGTTTTCTAATATTTATGAGTTATAGATGAACATTACTTTGGTTTAAAATTGCTGCATGTGAACTATTTTATGGCTGCAACCTTAAAACTAGGCGGAAAAAAACAGAGTAAGAATGAAATTTTTCAATGAAATAATAAACATTTTTAGTTTCTTTGGTAGAGCACTCAGCTCATCTGATGTTTTGAAAATCTCGGTTAGCTATTGCGTTTTGGCAAAAATTTAAATTGTGTAAGTGAATTTTTATTTTTGTTATAATTTTTTAACTTGATTAAGAAACAAAGTATGTTTTAACAATTTTCATTTGATATCAATCCCCATGTTTTGTTTCAGGTGTTTTTTAGGGTTAAGATTTAATGGTTCAGATCCTTCTAACAATTCCAAATGTTGAATTTTTAATTCATAGACATTTAAGCAATTAATGGAAATGATTGCAATACTTTTACAATCAATGATAGAACAACTGTTACAAAGAAGGATGCTCAAATTAATTTTATATTCAAATAGTTTCAGTTAAGAGCTTGTTTCCAAGACTTGTAGTCGTAATGCCAACATCACTATGATAGGTTCACTGCATTTTCAATAATTGATAATCAAAGAAATGGTTGAAAACACTATTATGCATCTGCATCTCCTAAAGCATCTCAGGACCTAAGATAATTATATCCTCCAAGTGGTCCCAGCTCAAGGGGGTACAACACGAACATCCATACAAAGCCTGAATTCGTAAAATGCCTATGGAGTTGTGATAACCATTGTTATATACAAACTCTACCATATATAAATAGTCCTCTTAGTGAGTTTGTTTGTCCATCACATACATTGTCAACATGTCCCCTAGAACTAGCTTGACCCGCTATGTCTAAGCATCAACCTACTCATGATAAGTTGAACCAAAATTCATTTTTACCCCTAAGGGATGCGGAAATGAGGTCCAACGAGTTGATGTGACGACTGGATCATGGTAAAAAATGATCCTCCATGGAATTACATGAAGTCTAACAATATCCTCCATAAAAATCCCGGCCACTGAAGCTATCGTATAAAAAGATTGGATAGGATAGAGATGTCTTACTTCAAGGTCTGTCTATCGATAGGGACCATGATAGCATCGTGTCTCTATGGGGTAACTAGAATCACACAATAAAGTCCATGGACATAATGTCCTATTTCCATTATGGGAAAAGGTGTGGTTGAAGAAATCACGTCAGGTGCTAACTCTCTTCACTCTAAATACCTTTCCACAAAATCAACAACATCTCATTCCATCCCAGATCAATTGTACAACTAACAAAGTTCTACATACATCCTTTTGATTCTTGGGTGAGCCGAGTAAGATGCATAATACTAGATGCTATAAAAAGGAGTTGTTGAATAGGACAGACCTATGTGATAGGCATCATGCTAATTAAAGAAGCTAACAACTATTTAAATACCTAATCCCTCCACTTAAACCACTACACTATTTTCTTTCAAAATTTACCAGGCTGAAAGATACACAATGGGCTACCATGAAAAAAATCTACGAATCTTCTTGAATGTCGAGAATTGGGAACACCCCATTTTAGGGCCATACGTGGATAGATAGATGCAAGTGATGTTTAAGCCCTTGCCGAACAAAATACTGGATGCTATAAAAGGTGTCATAGGGGATGAGATACTGCTACCAGACGCACCAAGTCACATCTACCACTCCCAAGTCATCTCAGTATTCCTCTCTAATTGGTATGACATGCTACCTGACTATACGTTACTTCTAGATATGGCTAGCAAAGTGCTTCATCCTAATTATGTTTCGGCTGAGGTAATCCACATTGCATTACAAAAGTACAACCTACAGGGATCAAAAGCATGGGTTGGGGGCCTTTTCCTCCTCAGTAGTTAGAAGAGAAGAAAGACTGTGCGAAGCTGTATGACATACTCAAGTAGGCACTGGAAGGGCGAGACCAATTGCTGATGCGAAAAGAAGTGTTGAAAATAATGGATATTCTTCCAAATGGTATGGTGGCCAAAGCATTCCTACTTTTCGAAAGACTATCTACTATAATAGCATATGTCAAAACTAGCCTCTCAGTGCCTACCCCATCAGTGTTATCTCCAGCGTCATAAAAAAACTCCCAAGGCAGAAGCGGGCAACGACAGGGGAAGCGGTAGCAGTAGCCGTAATGGTCTACAGATAAGAAACTGTCAATTTTGTACAAGCCTGGGCAATTAGGAACCAATACTCCTAAGGCAGGCCATATAGGTTCAGGGCCCCATCAACAAATCTTCTCAGTATCTTGGGTTGGCAGGGTCACCGATCCCTATTTTCTGTGGTAATGGATTTTGTCAAAGTGATTATACATATCGTATGTAAAAATCATGCCCTCTTCCTACTCTCCTCTGTTTCTCCCTCATTATAATATTGCTCTATTTGTATGTATAGGCCAAGGATTAAGGGTTTTCTTTCTACTTCTTTCCCTTATGAGGCCTTGAAGCAATTTTATATTTTAATATATAAGTTCTAATGGCACTGCCATTTTTACCCTAAAAAAAAGAAAAAGATGCACAATGGGCTTCCCACAGTAAAAAGATATGAAGATCACAAAAAAGAGGCACATAGATATGAATCCAATATCTCAACAAACCATTAGTCTCCAATAGTTTCTAGAAACCATCTAGCCAAGCGCCTCCCTGACTGAATCTCTTCCCTAACCTCCTAATACCAAGTATGTATAGGAAGATTTTGTACGATCTAACTCCTCAAGTTGACACTTACAGATAGTGCCGATAAGTTATGTTTCCATCTTCTCAAAGTATCAACTACAATATTCTCCTTTCCATGTACATACCTAACCACAAAATCATACTCGCACAAAAAATCCATCCACCTCCGATGCCTAGCATTGAGATTAGGTTGAGTAAAGATATACTGGAGAATGTGGTGACTAGTGTGGAGGTCAAATCAAAGACTCAACAAGAAGTGATTCCATCTCACTGATGTATGAACTAATACCATAAACTTTAAATCATGTGTGGGATAATTAAGCTCATGGTCATTGAGATTCCTTAACTCATATGCAATCACACAACCCCATGCATTAGTACATCTCCTATACCTTCAAGAGAAGCATCAAAATGGTACATGCCACAAAATCACGTATAGAATTGGTTGCTATCAATTTTAGTGTACTGGCCAAATTATCCTTCAGAGCATAAAATATTCTTGACACTTCTCTAACCAAACAAAATTATTCTCCTTTCTCTGCAAGGAAGTGATGGAGTGAGTTATCCTAGAAAAATCACTGAAAAAGTACCTGTAGTACCCTGCAAGACCCATAAAATCATGAACTTTAGAGACATTCATGGATGTTGGTCACTCCACTATAGTCTGGATCTTTGTGTGGAAAGATAATATACCATCTCCAGAAATGACATGACCAAGGTATATTATGTTAGTCTAGACAAAACTTGCATTTAGACAAGTTTGCATACAACTGATTATCACAGAAAATTGTAGTAACTTCTAGTGATGCTCATACTCCTTATAAGTGCTAGAATATAGAATGATATAATCAAAAAATACTATCTAATAAATCTATCCAAATAGGTTAAGAATACCCCATTCATTAAACTCATAAAAACTGACGGTGCATTAGTGATTCCAAACAATACTATGCTGAACTCGTAGTGACCATATCAAATACAAAATTTTGTGTGATGAATATCCACCTCATGGATTCTAAACTAGTGGTATCCACACTTACTTAAGATCAATTTTAGAGAAAATCATCACTCCTTTTATCTAGTCAAACAAGTCATCTATGTGAGGAAAATTATACCAGTTCTTAATAGTTACTTTATTGAGTTATCGGTAATCAATACACACCCTAAGAGAACCATATTTCTTCTTAACAAAGATAAATGGGGCTCCCCATGAAGAAAAATTAGGTCAAATGAACCCCTAAGCTAATATTTCTTCCAACTTCAATCAAAGTACACTTAATTACTAAGTGGTCATGTGATATGGATCCTTTGATATGGGCGGTACTGCTAGAACCAAATCAATCCAAAAATCAATGGTTTTCATAGGGGGTATCCCAGATATATCACTGGGATAAATATTATCATATTCCTAAAGCAATAGGTCATCAAGGGTGATGTCTCTGCTTCCCAGATCATCTAAATCATTTACTCAAATCAAAAGTGTTGGAATCCCTAGTGCATGCACTACTTCAGTTGCATCACAAAAAATATATAGAGAGATATGGGTCGTTGGACCCCAATAATTTTCCTCTCTTCACCAAAGTCATTAAAACACTATATTGTATTATTCCTTTACTCAATTTTGGCTTCATAGGCACCTAGTCACTCCATACCAAGCACTATGCCATATGAACCCAAAGGTAGGACACAAAGATCCACGGTAGTTGCAAAGGGCCCTAGATCCAACTTGAAACTACATATACATAAGTCTATGGCCATTATATTGCTAGAGGTTAGTTCTACTTGCTAGCTAGCTCTCTTCTTGACTATTTCCAGCCCACATTACTGAACTAAAAAGGGTGAAACAAATGAATCAATAGCTCCAAAAAAAATAAAAATAGAGGTAGACATACCTCTAAAATAATTGTGGTCTTTATGAGTGTGCACATGTACTCATCCTACCTCTAATCTAAAATGGAAAAACTCCTATGTGATCTACTAGCATCCTTGACTGTGGGCTCTAAAGTTGTCTATCTCTTACTAGCACCCAAAAATTTATGCTAGGGGGAATTCAATGGAATATACTCATAATGTCTATAAGTAAATGATCATGTGCCTCTATCAATATTCCTCCTTGGTAGAGGTGCATTGAGTTGTTAAAATTTGTCCTAACTAATATTTTGTTGGACACCTTGTGCTAACTATGAACCTAGGTGGTACTTGGCACATTGCAAATTATGATAGTTCCCTAACTGGGTCCTACCACCATGACTGTGAAATAACTACTTTTTTTGTTGAACATGACCACTCTTTGAAGAAGAAGGTTGTTTATTGGAGCTTCCTACTTCCTGTGACTAATTTCCTTTGTATTCTGATTCAGACTAAGGATCACTACCTCCCTGAATGCTAACATTACCATCTAAACCCAAAGCTAAATTCACCTACATAAAAAGAGCCTTAATGACTGCTTCCCAAATAGTCTTGTGTTCTAAAACCATTACTCCTCCAATAACATGGTCATTTAGGCCGCTAAGAAAGTGTTGTACAAGCATGGGCTCAGTATCCTTATACCCAAGTACAACTTGAACTTGTAGAAATAATGCTCGTACTGTTTTATATACATATTTAACTATCTTAGATTATAGAATTCCTCATCTTTTCTATATCTCCAATGATCAAATAGGAACTATATTCAGAATCTTTATACAAAAACCTCACAATAAACTAAGGATATATCAATGTGGAGTTCGTGCTCTTCCATACACCACAATGTTGTGGCAAAATCTCACAAATGCATGATAGGGCACCTCGCCTAAGTTGATGCAGCCACTTTCGGAGGTCATAACTTTTGACTCGGATGTGGGTTTTGGCTGAATTTTTACAGGCATATTCGTGAGCTAGAGTTAATGGCAATTCCATCTCAACTATTTCTATTGGTGGCCTTTTTGACATCTTTTCGGGAGCCTGAAGTCTCATCTCGACCTCCAAAATTAGCTTTTTCTATTTCTTTCCAATTTTTTTATTTTTTCTTTTGTAATAAATCCGAAATCGTGTTTCTGATTTCGTGGATTAGTTGGAAATTCATCTTGCCTTAGTTGAGAGATTTTCTTTGGAAAATTTGAGATTCTTAGGATGAGTTTTAAAAGTTACCAAAAATGGAAAAATCTAGTTTTCTCAAAAATCTACCAAATATGGCAATTTTTAGAATTGTAATAAGTAGAAGTTTTCTTTCTTTGTAGCGACAGAGTAGTTTGGACGCAGTTAATGATAATTTGAGGTTCTATTATTCTAGCATTGTGTTATTTTCTCTGAATTGTTGTTTTTGTAGTTTTGGGCTACATCATTTGGTATCAGAGCAGGAAGATGGCTGGAAGAGGAAGAGGAAGAGGAAGAGGAAGAGGAGGTGTCACACTAATGCAAAGATTAATATTGGATATGCAGAGGCAGATTGAAAGACTAAATGAGTGAATCGATAATTAGGGAATACAAAGAAGGAATGAATCTGATGAAGAGGGAAACCGAGGAGGTGCTTACCAAAATGAAGAAAATATAGAAGAAAGGCTGGAAGAAATGAGCTATGAAGATAGAGTTCTCAAGGATTTAGAAGGAAGAAGTGAATCAATCAAGATTGATGTTTAAGACTATGCTGGTAGTCTTAAGCCAGAAGAACTAATAGACTGGCTAAACGAGATGGGGAATTTTTTTGAATGGAAGCCTATGACAGAAGAAAAGAAGATGAAGTTTGCATGCACAAAATTAAAAGGACATGTAATGATATAGTGGGATCACCTCCAGAAGGAATGAACTAGAAAGGAAAAGGGAAAGATTAAGACATGGAGCAAGATGGAGAAAAATCTCAAAGAAAAATTCTTACCCATGGATTATTCACAAACTCTCTTTTAGAGGTTCTAGAATTTGAAGCAAAACTTGTCTTCAGTGCAAGACTATACAAATGAATTCTAAAAATTGTCCATGCGCATAGAGCACCAATAAAATAATGAGCAGATGGCTGCTATATATATGAAAGGCCTAAATTTCTCCATCCAAGATGAAATGAGCATGCATCGTGTTAACAGTATGGAGGAATCCTACCAATTAGCTCTAAAAGCTGAAGAAAAATAGAATAGGCAATATATCCAGAGGAATAGAGGTGGTCGAATGGGTACCTCAACTCCATTTTAGGTAGGTTCTAGTAATGGTCGAGGAGAGCCCTATCAAGGGTTTAAAAAAAATACAAACACTAGGCAAGATCCTTCAAATCAAGAAAGAGGAAGAGGGTTTCAAAGAGGACGAGGCTATGAAAGCGGAAGAGGCTAGGAAAACCAGAGAAGGCCTTTCACTTGTTTTAGGTGTGGAGAAGAAGGACACAGAGCCTTTGAATGCTCAAACTATAACATGCAAGAAAGAAATCAAGGAGGACAGCCTAGAGTCAACCTGGTTCAACCAGAATTTATAGCAGCAGAAGCAGAACAAGAAGTCCTACCAGATGTGGGAGAAATTCTCATGATGACGAGATCGATGATCATTCCAGAGAAGGAAGAAGTCCCTGAAATGCATTTTTATGATTTGTGGCTTCGAACCAACATCTTCATAACTAGATGCACTTCAAGTGGAAAGGTATGCCAAGTTATTATTGATGGGGGTACTTGTGAGAATATGGTAGCTAAGGAAATGGTAGAGAAATTAAGTCTACAATGTGAGAAACATCCACGTCCTTACCATATTGCATGGTTTAAGAAAGGAAATGAGGTTACTATTGATAAAATATGCTTGGTTAGTTTTACTATAGGAAAAATCTATTAGGATTAGATATGGTGTGATGTTATTCCTATGGATGCTTGTCATATTTTTTTGGGAAGGCCATGGCAGTATGATAGAAAGATCATGCATGATGGAGAAAAAAATACATGTACCTTCTGGAAGGATGGCTCTAAAGTGACTCTCTTACCACTTAAGGATGAGAGGAAGAATGAGACCATGTTGTCTGCAAAGGATGTTGTCAAAGAAATGAAGGTGACAGGTTGCTGCTATGCATTGGTAGTTAAAAGGGGTGAAGAGCTAGAAAACATAGTACCACATGATGCAGTAAAGATACTAGAAGAATTTACTGATGTTATTCCTAATGAACTACCTGATGGTCTCCCACCAAAAAGGGATATACAACACCATATTGATATGATTCCTGGAGAAACTCTTCCTAATCAAGCAGCTTATCGAATGAACCCTACACAACATGCAGAGCTCAACAAGCAAGTAACATAACTAATTGAGAAAGGCCTGGTTAGAGAAAGCATGAGCCCATGTGTTGTGCCTGCATTGCTAACTCGGAAGAAGGATGGAACATAGAGGAAGTGTGCTGATAGTATAGAAATTAATAAGATCACTATCAAGTATCAATTTCCTATTCCTTGCATAGAGGATATGATGGATGAAATAGCAAGGGCCAAATACTTCAGCAAGATTGATCTACAAAGTGGATACTGCCAAATTCAAATTCGTGAAGGGGATGAGTGGAAGAAAAATTTTAATACTAGGGATGGCTTGTATGAATGGATGGTAATGTCATTTGGGCTTTCTAATGCACCAAGTACATTCATGAGATTGATGAATACTATTTTACGATCCTACATTGGTAAGTTTGTTGTAGTTTATTTTGATGATATCCTGATTTATAGAAAAAATAAAGGAGAACACCTATAAGACTTGAGGATCATCCTGAGTGTCCTAAGGAAAGAGAAGCTCTGTACAAATTTAAAGAAGTGTAGATTCATGCAAAATAGTTTGACTTTTCTGGGCTTCGTCATTTCTGGAGATGGTGTTCAGATGGATCCAGAAAAGGTCCAGGTAATCCTAGAATGGCCTAGTCCATCAAGCATAGTAGGAGTCAGGAATTTTCATGGATTAGCAACCTTCTATAGAAAGTTTATTCAAAATTTCAGCAGTATTGTCACGCCCATAACAGATTGTACGAAAGGAAAGGAATTCACATGGATAACAAATGCTAAAGAAAGTTTCCAGTTCTTGAAGAAAAAGGTAATTGAATCTCCTATATTGTCACTTCCAAATTTTGATAAGGTATTTGAAGTAGACTGTGATACTTCCCATATTTGAATAGGTGATGTTCTTAGCCAGGAAGGTAAACCAATAGCCTTTTTTAGTGAAAAGTTAAATAATGTGAGGAAGAACTATTCTACCTATGATTTAGAGTTTTATGCTATTGTTCAAGCCTTAATCCATTGGAGGCACTATCTGGTCCCACAAGAATTTGTATTGTTTATAGATCATTTGGCCTTAAAATATGTGATCACACAAAAGAAATTGAATAGTAGGCATGCTAAATGGGTGTCTTTCTTGCAAGGGTATAGTTTTGTTTTGAAGCATAATTCTGGAAAGAAAAATTAGGTTGCTGATGCCCTTAGTCGACATGTTACATTAATAACTACAATGGAAACAAAGGTCATTGGTTTTGAGTCTATTAAAGTTTTGTATGAGGCTGATGATGATTTTTGGGAAATTGTGGAAAAGATTAAAGAGCCAACAACTAGTCTTTCAGATCATATGAGTGGAGAATACTTTATGCAAGATGGTTACCTCTTTAGAGGAAAACAAATTTGTATGCCAGCTGGTTCCATGAGGGAAAATATTATCCGCGAATTTCATAGTCGTGGTTTGGCTGGTCGCTTTGGGAAGGACAAGACAATAGCCTTGGTTGCAGATAAATACTAATGGACAAAACTGAAAAGGGACATTACTACGTATGTGGCAAGATGTAGAATCTGTCAAGTGGCTAAGGGTCACTCCCAAAATACAGGCTTGTATACACCTCTACATGTACCCATCGAGCCATGGATAGATGTGAGTATGGATTTTGTATTGGGACTTCCCCACACCTAGCGAGGTGTAGATTCTATTTTTGTTGTTGTTGATAGATTCTCTAAAATGGATCATTTGATTTCTTGTAAAAAGACTAGTGATTCCACAAGGATAGCCAACTTATTATTCTCAAAAGTTGTTAGAATCTGTGGCATTCCAAAGACTATCACATCTTATAGGGATACTAAATTTTTGAGTCATTTTAGGAGGACCTTATGGAAGAAGATGGGAACACAGTTGTAGTTTAGAAGTTCCTATCATCCCTAAACTAATGGGAAAACTGAGGTGGTCAATCAAAGTTTGGGAAACTTGTTACAGTGCATTGTTGGTGAAAAACCCAAACAGTGGGACTTGGCGTTGCCTCAAGCCGATTTTTCTTACAATAGTTCTCTTAACAGATCAACTAGTAAATCTCCTTTTCACATTGTATATGGTAAGAATTGTCAGGGTGTTTTGGACCTTTTACAACTTCCTATGCAAGATAGAATTAGTGATGATGGGGAAGCATTTGCTGAACACCTTCAACAACTTCAACAAGATGTCAAGAGTAAGTTACAGGATAGCAATGAGTGATATAAGGTTGCTGCAGATATCAGTAGAAGGCAACAAACATTTAATATAGGTTATTTGGTGATGGTGTACTTGAGACATGAGAGATTTCCTACTGGCACATATCGTAAGTTGAAATACAAAAAGATAGGTCCTTGCCGAATTCTGAAGAAGATCAATGATAATGCTTATGAGGTTTGTTTACCAGATGATTTGGCTATTTCTCCTGTGTTTAATGTTTCTAATTTCTATGCATTTCATGGAAATTTTTTTGAGCAAGATAGTAGAGATGAAGTGGATTGGCATCACCACCTTCCGAGTAAAAAGAAGGAAAAGTTTGTCCACATTCTAGATATACAGTCTACAGTCACACGAAATGGTCATTACACCAGGTACCTGATTTAGTTGGAGGGATTACCAGTGATAGATAGCACCTGGATCTCAGAGTGGGAAGTGATTAAGTTGGACCCCACAAACTTACATCAGTTCACAAACAACCACTTGCAGGAGTCGTGTTCCTTTAAATAAGGGGAGAATGATGCAGCCACTTCCAGAGGTCATAACTTTTGACTTGGATGTGGGTTTTGGCTGAATTTTTACAGGCGAATTTGTGAGCAAGAGTTAATGGAAATTCCAACTCAAATAGCTCTTTTGGTGGCTGTTTAGACATCTTTTTGGGAGCCTGAAGTCTCATCCTGACCTCCAAAATTAGCTTTTTCTATTTCTTTCCAATTTTTTGAGTTTTACTTTTGTAATAAATCCAAAATCGTGTTTCTGATTTTGTGGATTAGTTGGCAATTCATCTTGCCTTAGTTGAGAGATTTTCTTGGGAAAATTTGAGATTCTTAGGATGAGTTTTAAAAGTTACCAAAAATGAAAAAATCTATTTTTCTCAAAAATCTGCCAAATATGGCAATTTTTGGAATTGTAATAAGTAGGATTTTTCTTTATTTGTAGCGGCATAGTAGATTGGACGTAGTTAATGAGAATTTGAGGTTTTTTTTATTCTGGCATTGTGTTATTTTCTCTGAATTGTTGTTTCAGTGGTTTTTGGCTACATCATAAGTGTTACTTTGATAAGGGTGTATGGAATAATAGTGATGAAGGTTGATGAGCCAATTCTCAGTAGCAAACCTACTTTGGGATCCATCAAAAGTAAGGGGTCAAAATCTAAGGAGGTCTTTCATGTGGTCAGAAAGTAATGAATCCTCCTCAATAGCTAGGTCCTTTCTCCTAGGGCTCTAATCTTTGTTTCTCTCCAAATGTTGACCAAGGTAAGACTCTCATCATTGACCCATATCCTCACTAGTATCAATTTTCTACAAAATCTATTGTAAGAGCTTATGCATTTGGGTTCCCTCAGATCCAACATTCTGACTCCCTAACTTCTCTTCCCTAATCTCATCCTGATATTGATCCTACTATTCTTGTTGAGAATTCTCTTAATGACATGTCGGTAGGGGTCTTTAATGAGTGTCTTTTCCTCTACCTCATCCTTGACCCCTTCCTCTGCCTCTTCCCTAGGGTCTTCCTCAGGCCCTTTTTGTGGCCCTATTTCCACCACTTCCTCCACTCTGAGTTGTTGCAAGCATCCTATCAAGAAACATAAATAATGATAAGAGACGATGTTTAAAACTATTCTAATGCAATAAATCTTAAGAAAATAAGTTTAAAATTAATAGCATTACATAAAGTGGAAAACATTAATGACCCAATGATCAAAGATACTAAATACATGCATGATGGGAAATAAGTCCTAAAGTTGCTAGAGTGGGAACCTAGGGTGTTGATATCAAATGTAACATCCCCGCAAAGGAACTCTAGAGGATGACATAAAATAAACAAAGCACAAATTTATTTTTTAAACAACTAGAACACCTCCACTCAGACATAATAATCAAATCTTCCTTGAAGTAATTATTTACGTGACATGAATGCAATGATAAAATTAATTTTCATTTTTTCATCATAAATTATAATTCAGAGTGCAGAACATATAACACTTAAAAAATTATAACTCTTACATGTAACATCATAACAACATTTTCACTGAGTTAATTTCCTAATACATCATTCAACATTGTTATACACCATAACCATAAGAAAATATAAATATAATAATAAAATAAGTTAACCATTTCCTATAAAGTATATATACAATATGGAAGGCTATGACAATATGGCTGATTCTACAGAGGAAGATAGTTACTCTGCTTCCTTGGTTTTTAACTCTGTTTCGGAGGAGAACGATATCATAGATGAGGAAATGATGGGTTCTATTGATAAAGAAAAGGTTTTGGATTGCAGGAAAAATAGAGAGGATAAGAAGGAGGATGAGGAAGGTCAGAAGGTGCCTATTCTGGTTGATTATGATAGTTCTGAAGACCATGATGTTTCAAACTTGCCGAAGCTTGAAGTGGTTATGGGTTGTGATCAAGATACTTAGAGGGAAGCTGCAGAGGTGGAGAACATTTCCCCTGTCAAGGAGTTGACTTCACCTATGAAGGAGACAGATAATGTCCCTGGTAATTCTCAGAACATTCCTTTTATCAAGATTGTGGACCTGCAGGAAAGAAATGTTCAACTGCTAAAGGATGACATGGATGATAAGATTGACCCTCCTTTTGGGGTTCTCCAAATAGCCAAAGTTGCCTCTATGTACTCCTTTCAGTTAATGAAATGGGTGTTCCAATAAATCAAGAACCTACACATTAAGTATCGTGCCATTGCTGCTAAGGTGGATACTATGTAGAATCAGATGGAGTCTGGCCCTAACACCAAGGAGGACAAGATGACTAATAATGATGACAGTAATGTCATGCAGTTACAATCTAGAATTGATACCCTGGAGCATACTATGAAAAAACATATGCATGATTACAACAACTTTATGGGCTCGGCCATGGATTGTTTCCTGACCATTAAGGCTAAGCTGGATACTGGGTCGCTAGCTAACAAACCAGAGGACATTACTGAGAACCTGGAAGATGAAGGACCCAAAAAATGCACTAGATCAACTCAAAAGAAGAAAATTCATGATAGAATCCAGGAACTCTCTAAGTTCAATGCAGCAATGAAGAAGATATCTGAAGCTAAGCAGGAAGCCGCTGAGGCTTGTAAGGAGCTGGTCTAGCGCTCTGGTTTCTGGGTTTGGTGGTTGGTCCTTTTTTTTGTGGTTTTTCTGGCTTCTGGTTTCCTTCCTATTTTTTGTTGTTGTTAGCTTTCCTGTGGTCTAGCTTCTAGTCCTGTCTCTTTTTGGGGTGCTTCAATGTTTTATCTATGTTTCTAGCATGTAAGGGGTTTCGGATCCCCATTTAAAACCTATTTTTCCTGCAATCAAAAACACATTCTTGCCAACAGTTTAAATCATGCGTATAGGTTTTATGGCTAATTTTATTTAGCATCCCTCTGACCTTCGTGAATGGGAAATGGTGCCAAATTTCTTCCTCTTATGTGATCCATGGAATTATTAGCAAATAGGAATTAAGTTTTTTAATAGTATGCATCCTATACTAGGGACATTTATTCTATTTTTTTTATCTAAGTTAGTTTTATCAGAGTTAGCCACTGCCCATGAATCTACATTTGCTTCCTTGCATTTAATTCCTCACTGTAAGATGGAGACAACAAACACTCATATGTGTACCTTTCAATATAAATTTGGACCATCACACATTTTTCAATATATACATATATTTTGATGCTTTGTGAAAACAAGGATAAGATAAATTCAGGGTGTAACCATTTTCCTTTTACTTCAATTGTTTGGCATTGTGTAGTGATGTAAATAGTTCTTGAAGATATATATGTATATAACTGTGGTATTAGCTATGCACTTGTTTCATGTTTTAAGTATGTCAATACATTAGGGATGGTACTTGATGATCTCTTTTATGAATGGCATGAATATATAAGACTAGTAATTTGGAAATGTTGGAATTGAAAAGATAGTTAGGTTGGATGTTTATAAGTTAATTCAAAAATTGTAATTTTGAATGAAAATTATGAGTTAGGATATTTGGAATTTATATGTTAAATAGTTGACATTTATACATGTTTCAATCTTGAGTAATAGCCTTCATGCACTCACCTTTCGTAAATTATTTTGTTATCCTTAAAGGTGTCTATGCGTGTGTGTGGGGGAGGGGGCTACAACATATATTAAAATTAGAGGCAAAAAAATATTATTTACATATAGGTTTTTGGTGGGAGGTAGACCCCCTAATTTGCAGTCTTTTACAACAATTGAAAATTAGATTTTAAAAATTAAAAAAAATATATCAGTAATTATTCTAATTTTTTAAAAAAATTAATAGGCATAAACTTTGTCCAATTTTACACATTCATCAGTTTACATCATCTTCAAATTCAAAACAAAAGTCTCACTTTTATATTGTTAAAGTTGAACAATTTTGGTGTTGTTAACCTTTTCCTTTATAAAAGTGTGACACAATACTGTGATTTTACCCAATAACCAACTAGGAATGAAAATACAAACAAAAGAACAATGAAACTATCATGTATATCCCTGTATTTTCATTCAAGAACATTTTAGAACAAAGAAAGATCCCCTAAAAATACAAATATTGACATTTGTAGTCTTCCCACATCCTACTTACTATATCATCTTGAAACTCACCCGAATCATCCCTATCATGCTGACTCAACCCATATGCCTCAAGGATTGGTACATTTATCCCATCACAATCATCTTCATCTTTAAAAGCTACTTCAGATGGAATGTCATCCTTTATAGTAGATAATTTATGAACTATGCAATATGCTAAAATAATATATGCTTGTGTCATCATTGGATAAGACGTTGCATGCCCTAGGATAGGAAAATGTTGCTTCAAAATCCCAAAGGTATGCTCTATTATATTTTTAAGTAAGGAGTGTTGGTTGTTAAACAAGTCTTGTGGATTGTTTATCATGTTTTCTCTTGAAAATTCCTTTATGTGGTAACATGCACACCGATAAGGAGCGGGAAATCTAGGTACATTTAGATATCTAGCATCGACTAAATAATATTTTTCTACAAAAAAAGGTATATAATTAAAACATGAAACATATAGTATGGTTTATTGTATAAATGTAAAAACTATATTGTATAAATTGTTTATCATATTCTTCACTATATTAAAGTGTGGGTTGGCATACTAGGGGAACTACCAATGGATCATATCTCAAGAGAGCTAAAGATAGAACATAGTTATTTGCAGTAGAGCCTTCCCAACCAACTAGAATGTATTGAAACTTATAATCATATGAACAGACACCCATAACATTTTGCGACAAGTTTCCATGTTGTATCATGATATTTACTCTGAATTTTGACATCGATAGTGAATGGTATATGGGTTCCATGAATTGATCCAACACAATGCTATAGAAAAAATTAATATAATAAAATGAACATGCAGTAATACAAATAACACTAAACAAAGAAATCTATACCACTAGGAAATGTACCTTGAAGTACGGATCAAAATGTTCCTTCCCACTAATTTCTAGAGGAGTATTTGGACCAAGTGGTAATAAATAATTGGTATAGAATGCTAAGACAACCATCAATACCATCTAGAAGTATTAGCTTATTATCTATCCTGAGTGGCCAAAGTTATTGGCAATTTTATGATTCCTCAAAATGTGGCCAAGGGTGTGGAGGAACATCAATAGTTTCTCTTCTAACATTATTTTTATCGTATCTCTAATGCTTACTTTTTCCTTATAATATTGGCTAGCCAAAAGAAGCCTCCTGTAATCATGTGAATTTGGTCATGACAATCGACCTCATTGGAATAAATAACATGTTAATAAAAACCAATTTCATCTCCTTTCTTTTCTTATGCATTTTTCATCTACCTTCTTCTGTAGAAATTGTTGGAGATTTGATTCTGAACAGTTGATTGATTGTATGTAATTATCCATATGATGACATGAAGACTTGCGTGGATAGATACATGTTGTTGACATGTTTATTATGCTATATTCATACATGCAAACCCAGATATGATGTTTCAGTAAAGATATGTAATTCTGTTATTGACAGTTACAGTTCTAGAGGAATAACAGTTTAAGGCCGATGTATGTAATGTGTTTATTTATTTTCACCTATCTTTAGGATATGCATGTGTATATTCATGATGAGTTATGATTTATTGATATTAATGTAAAGGCGCCAAACAAATTTCAAGAAGATTGCAAAGTTATGGTTAAATTGGTGAAGCCAACTTAGTGAAGCGACGCGTCTATTTAGTTTATACTTGTGTGGTTGTAATTATGCTTGCGTGCTTAGTAGAGCCAACAAGGACGTTAAGAAGAGTTTTCCTATAGGTCCCATGATCTCATACTTGGAGCATATACTTATAGAAGGTCATTTGTGATAAGAAGAGTTGTGAAAGCCAGAGATAAGAAAAGCAGAGCTGAGTGTTAAAGTAGCAGAGCTATATTTATCATATGTTGATAATATAGATATTGAAGTAGAAGCTTTCAAAACATAGAGAAGATTATTGTAATTCTTTACAAGATTTTAAAGCATCGGGGCACAAAAGGAACTGATCAGACAAGTAGTGTCACAAATAGCAGTTCACCTTGTTGATATAGTGTGTATCAAATAACCAGAAGGTTGTAGCCTTCACCACTTGGACAGTGATTCCTTGGATAGTGAGTCCACCACCCCTAATAGGGTTATTGTAAAAGACTCCTAACAGGTTTTGACCCTTAACCAGGTCACTATACTACTGCATTGTAATGAACAACTCCTAACAGGGTTGAAAGATCTTTTAACAGGGATTACTAAAATAGTATAGTTCTTTGTGGGTACTAATTCCCACTGGGGTTTTTACCATTTGGTTTCCCCATAACCAAATTGATGTGTTGTGTAATGTGTTATCTAAATGTGCATTTACTTTGTATCAATCTAGATTAATAAGTATAAGAAAAATATAAAGTTGATGATAACTGATTCACCCCCCCCCTCTCAGTTATCCCTGAAGTATTCTAACAATTGGTATCAGAGCCAAGTGCCTTGGAGAGGAAGCCTAATAGCTTAAGGTAGATCAAGATGTCTTACTTTAGAAAAGAGATCCGTAAGTTTGATGGAGAGAATTATTTGGATTGGAAAAACAAAATGATAACACATCTACAGTGCGTTGGCTTTGAGGTCTTTGAGATTGCTACACAAGAAGTTGTAATTCCATCTCTGAAAGACCTTGCAAAGGATGATGCTACTAATAGACAAAATGAAACATTTACCAATAATGCAATTGCCAAAGAAGCCCTGATCAGTGCCTTATCTAACAGTGAATTTTTTGAAATCAAGAAGATTGACAAAGCATATACCATATGGAAGTATTTAGAAGACATGTTTGAAGGAGATGTTCAAGCTAAAAATGCACGCAAGAAGACATGGAAAAATAAATACAACAGTCTTGATATGTTACCAGAAGAAAACATTCAAGCTTACAATCAGAGGATAAATGAAGCAGTATTCAGAATCAGGAACAATGGTGGTGAAATATCAAAAGAAGATATAATGGATAAGTTGTTAACTACTTTGACATTAGACTATGAAAACAAGATCAGTATTCTAGAGGAAACTATGCAATTCTCACAAAAATTTAAGAGAGAGACTTTGATCAGAAAAATCTCTGCATTTGAGATATCAAGATTGAAGACTGAACCTAAGAGTGAAATAGCCTTCAAAGCTTCAATCTACGGTAAGAAATCCTCACACATCTCTAGTCATAATGAGAATGAAGAAACTGATGAAGAGCTAGAAGAGATAATTGCCATGATTGCTAAGAGAGAAAAGAAAGGAAAAGGAAAGTATGAAGGATAGCT
>MU225138.1:977288-989529 GCA_018584345.1 Thuja plicata
CCTATAAAATACTTTTTGGGACTGAATGTAAAATAGACAGATAAAGGAATATTCATTAATCAGTCAAAATATGTGAAGGAAATATTGAAAACCTTCAAGATGGAGGATTGCAAGTCAGTATGCACTCCTATGATCATGGGAAGTAGACTTTCAAAAGATGATGACTCCACAACAGTTGAAAAAACATTGTACAAATATATGATTGGAAAGCTTATTTATCTAACTCAATCAAGACCTGACATATCTAATGTAGTTGGCATTGTTGGAAGATTTGCAACTAAACCCAAGCATAATCACCTAATGGCAATCAAGAGGATATTCAGATATCTTAAGGGAACTATAAACTATGGTTTATGGTATCCTAAATTAGAGAATACACAACTTCATGTGTATACTGATGCAAATTGGGTAGGTTGTATTGATCACAGGAAGAGCACTTTAGAAAGATCAGTATTTCTTGGAGAAAATTTGGTAGCTTGGACAAGCAAGAAGCAAAATTGTATTTCTCAGTCAACGACAAAGGCAGAATATGTTGTAGCAGCACTAAATTGTACAACAATTGTTTTGATCAAGAAGATGGTTAAACACTTTGGTATTCAGGTTGACTATCCTATTGTTATTCATTGTGATAACACCAGTACTATTAACATGTCTAAGAACCCTGTGATGCACGCAAAGACAAAACACATAGAGATCAAGCACCATTTTCTGAGAGAAAAAGTTGTAGACAAGGAAGTGACATTGGACTATGTAGGCACAAAAGATTAGTGACAAGACATTTTCACAAGCCTTTAGCAAAGGATACTTTTGAGTATCTAAGGGAGAAGTTGGGAGTCATTCCCTCTCCTAAATCTGATTAGAGAAAATAGCAAGTACATCAATCCTGTGTGACTGATGAATGGTTGACTACTCTACTTCTGGAGTAGTACCCGTGCATAATGGTTTATGGCACCCTTTGCCATTGATGTCAATGGGGGAGTATGTACTAAAAACAAGCAGCACAAACAAAACAAGGAACACATACAAGGAGCTTATACTCTGGGGGAGTATACATATAAAACATAGTCTATGTAACTGCAACAGTGTAGATGAATCCTTGATGAGGATATTGAGAAGATTGTAAAAGAAAGAAGACACCATGAACAGAAGTTGTTTTTATCATATGTTTCCATCAATGCCCAAGGGGGAGATTGTTGGAGATTTGATTCTAAACAGTTGATTGATTGTATGTTTGTCATTGATGACAACATATAATACACAGCAGCACTTCTATATGTAATTATCCATATGATGACATGAAGACCTGCATGGATAGATGACATGAAGACCTGCATGGATAGATACATGTTGTTGACATTTTTAATATGCTATGTTCATACATGCAGACCCAGATATGATGTTTCAGTAAAGATATGTAATTCTGTTATTGACGGTTACAGTTCTGGAGGAATAACAGTTTAAGGCCGACGTATGTAACGTGTTTATTGAGTTGTGCCTATCTTAAGGATATGCATGTGTATATTCATGATGATTTATGAGTTATTTATATTAACCTAAAGGTGCCCAACATATTTCAAGAAGATTGCAAAGTTATGGTTAAATTGGTGAAGCTGACTTAGTGAAGTGACGCGTCTATTCAGTTTATACTTGTGCAGTTGTAATTATGCTTGTGTGCTTAGTAGAGCTGACAAGGATGTTAAGAAGAGTTTTCCTATAGGTCCCATGATCTCATACTTGGAGCATATACTTATACAAGGTCATTTGTGATAAAAAGAGTTGCGAAAGCCAAAGATAAGAAAAGCAGAGCAGAGTGTTAAAGCAGTAGAGCTATATTTATCATATGTTGATAATATAGATATTAAAGTAGAATATTTTAGAATACAGAGAAGATTTTTGTAATGCTTTACAAGAGGTTAAAGCATCGGCGCACAAAAGGAACTGATCAGACAAGCAGTTCACCTTGTTGATACACTATGTATCAAATAACCAAGAAGGTTGTAGCCTTCACCACTTGGATAGTGAGTCCACCACCCCTAATAGGGCTATTGTAAAAGACTCCTAATAGGGTCTGACCCTTAACCAGGTCACTATACTACTACATTGTAATGAATAACTCCTAACAGGGTTGAAAGATCTTTTAACAGGGATTACTAAAACAGTATAGTTCTTTGTGGGCACTAATTCCCACCGGGGTTTTTACTGTTTGGTTTCCCTGTATCTGAATGTGAATTTAATTTTTATCAATCTAGATTAATAAGTATAAGAAAAATATAAAGTTGTTGATAACTGATTCACCCCCCCCTCTCAGTTATCCCTGAAGTATTCTAACAGACACTTCTTTGGCTACCACAAGGAAAGAAAGAACAATTGTGAGAAGATGAGTGACTATGGTCTTCCTAATTATGCATCGTTGAATATTTGTAATCTTGGTAAGATCCATCAATGACTTGGAATGTGGACAAAGATGAATATTTGAGATATAAAATAGCCACTAGTAGAGAGAGAGAGAGAGAGAGAGAGAGAGAGAGAGTTGTTGCATTAGGAAAATAGTCAAGTTATATTAGTCAATGGTAATTTGGGAAGATCATCTATTCATAAATGGAACAATTTTTTTTTTGTATATTTCTACTCTAGATAGTATAATCTATGTAACTTTCTTTAACACCTACTTTTTATTATTGATATTTTACTCATTGTCAATGATATTATTATTGCAGTCATCTAATAGAGAAACTCATGATTCGTAGATATCTAACTCTGGTAAGTATTTATCAAAATAGTATCATGGGGTATAGTTGTGACTGTTCATAATGGATAATCTTCCATGATCCATATACCAAATGATACTAGTTACTATGCATTATCACATATTGTTTATGAACGGCTTACTAGGGTCAAAACTATATGAACCATGTGTTTCTCTATTATTACTGACAATGAATAATAATATGAATGAAAATGAATAATATCAACAAGAAATAATAAAATCACACTATTATAATTATCCAATGAGAATGGATACAAAGATCTTATAAATTGTCTCCAAGGTAGGAATGATACAAACATCTTAGCATTATGCTCTACTTGGTGTAGGAGAACCTAGACTAAGAGCACACCAGGAGGATTCCAAGAGATATAATGATAAATTTGAGTCTTTCATGTCATTTCAAGTCTTAATGTGTGATTTTAAGTCATATTTAATCCACATGAAAGGATTGGTAAAGCTATGTAATTAATTATATTGAAATGTTCAGGTTGTGTTGATGCGGTCTTGAGTTGGTTCATTTAGTCAAATCATGAAAGTGTACCTATAAAGGGGTAAAAATATTTTAAAATTTCATTTGAGGTCCATTTTGAGGCATTGGGAAGGTTCATACAAAATTTTAAATTCATTGTACAAAATGTTAAAAATATGTAAAAGTTGCAAAACTCCAACGTTGCAAAATGCAAGATTTTGCAAAGTCACACCAAAGGTTGCAAAAAGGTGGTTGAAAAATATAAAATGTGGTTGAGACATTTTTAAATGATAAATTCCTTATAAAATATCTGAAAATTTAAATTATAGGCTATGGTGTGTCATGTTCGAGGAAGGATTTTGACGATGTGACATCCATACCTTTGACTGCCACCCTTCTGCACTTATGGGGACAGTCATGTAAGTTTTACTTACAACCATGAAAGGATCTTCATCAAATGATGGAGAAAAATGATTAATATATGGGTAACACCATAAGATCAAGTAAATTTTAATGTATTATGTAGAGAAAAAATAAAGACTTGGAATTTGTAAGTGGACAACATGGTTACAGGCACATTATTTGATGTTGTTGAGTATTTTCTGAAGGTTTTTAGATTGAACATGATTTTCATTTGATTTGGGATGATATTGTGATGGGTTGGATTTCTTTTTAAGGCACTTAGAGTTATATCCATGAATTTTATGAAGAGATCTAATGGATTTTGTGGAATCCACTCACAAATCCTTACTAACAGAGTGGTTTATAAGGGTTTGGATTTATCTCATGTTTTAATTGATGAAAAATTCTAAATCTTAGCTTGTTTTAAAGTAGGTTCATATAAATTTAAAGTGAATTGGGTTTTATAAATATTTATTATGCATTGAGCAATAAATATGATGCCTTGTCAGGTTATTGTAGTGTATTTACCATGTGTTAATATTACAGTGTATTGATTTGATAATTTTCACTATCCATATGATCTGAAAAATTGTATGAAGTGAATAAATAAGACTAAGAACATTTATTATAATCTTTGTGGAATTAATGGAAGGGAAGCTAATAATTTTATACAAGATCTTGTTTAATAACAGTTTAAGCTATCCTAAAATGACAGTCACAATCACGACAATATTTATTTGTTTTGAAACTGATGTTGATCTAATAAACATTGGAGATTTGTGATGAATCTCACTAACCTAAGACCTCGCTCATTGGTAAGAAAGGACTTTATAAAATATTTGTGGACAATGAAAGTTTCAATCCATTATTATACGTAATGTGTAGACAGTAGGTTCCCTATTGTATTGTCAACAGTCTACGGTAATCAAATAATAAATTAAGTCACTTGGTAACAGGATTGTGAGTGCATAAGGCTTGTTTGATATTTGAGATGTAACTTGGAGTTAATAATATTGATTGGTCATGAGCATTAATGTTCTATGTTTGCGTGATCAAAGAAACAACATATGTGTTTTGTTGCAGAAACAAGGTCTATAAGAGGAGGGTGAATACAAGATGTTGGTCCTGTTACCCAAATTTTCCATTCTGTGCAAATTGGCCTAGTCTTCCCTGTCTGGCATTTCTCTGTCATGGTTCCCAGGTCTTGGCTCTGCTTAAACCCTTAAACCCTCAGTCTTTCATGCAAAAGAAGTAATAAACCCTCAGGCTTTGGCACGTTATATTTCATCGTTACTTTTTTAAGTCACTTATGGCATGTTCTTATTTTTTCCAAGTCGCTTGATCGCTTTGCCTTGGTCAAATATTCTCTTTTCTCTCCCGACTTCGCCTTCTACTTTGTCGCTTAGTCTCATGACCCATTGGAATATTCCCTAAATGTCTCCCGACTTAGCGTTTGTTCTTTGGTCACGAGGTCGCCAGATCCATGTTACAAGTCATAGAAATGAACGGGACCCACTTCAATCGGGTGATCGCGAGAAGAATTCAAAAGTCAAAGAAAAATCTTCTGACTTCGCGATCTACTTCATGTCGCATGATCGCTTGATCTAGCCATGACAAACAGTTAAGCTTTCTTTTCAGTCGTGTGGTCTCGTGATAAAATGGCAGTTAAGAGATAACACTCCTGACCCCGCGACTAGCTGTTTGATGTTAGTAAATTTTCTCTTGGTCGCCTTGTCACCAGAACAGATGATGACTCAGCTTCCCCAATGCGCGAGTTGGCGATGAGTTGTTTAAGTGGTCTCATCGCGCAGTCGCTGAGCCATCAGGACAAAGAAGGAACTGCTCGCAGGTGAGCGACCAAAGGAATAGATGATCTAATCGCGCAGTCGCTGATCAAATCAGAACAAAGGAAAGGGGCTCGCGAGTGCACGACAAGAAGAAAAACAAGCGCTCGTCGCTCACTCACCGAGCAATGAGAATAAAAGGAAAACAGTCTACGGGTCTGCGACGAGCTGAAGAGGAAGTTATCGCGCACTCGCCGATCAAAAGGGATGAGAAAATAGCAGCCCGCGAGTGTGCGATAAAGTAAAATGATTGCTCGTCGCTCAGTCGCTGTTCCATAAAGGTAAAGGGTTTTCAGCTCGCGACTATGCACCGAGGAAAAATGGAAGTCATCGCACACTCGCCAATGCATCAAGGTAAACAGAAGCAGCTCGCGGGTACGCGATGAGCAAGGATGAATGGTCATCGCTCAGTCACCGAGCAGAAAAGATAAAAGGAAAGTGGCTCGCGAGTGCGCGACCGAAGGGAGAACGGATGCTGTCGCCTACTCACACATGAAGTAAGAATAAAGAGAAAGAGCTCATGATCTTGCGACGAGCAAAAAACTGGTCTCATCGCGCAGTCGCCGGGTAATGAGATTAATGAAAGATTAGGCTGCGACTGAGCGATTCAGAAAGATGAGGCTATCATCGCGCACTCGCGCATAAAGATGGAAACAGAGTAAAGCGTGGGCAACTGTGCGACGCAGGGATAAATGAAAAAGAAATAACATTGGTGCTCAGTCGCCGAAAGAAAAGTGTTATAAAGATGCTTCTCACGAGTGTGCGACCGAGGAAGGAAAGCGTCATCGCGCACTCGCCAATGTTTCAAAGTGATCAAATAGCAACCTACGAGTATGCGACTGAAGAAAATAGAGAGGTCATCGCGCAGTCGTTGTACAAGAAAAGGTAAGAGGAAGTGGCTCACGAGTGCGCGACCAAATGGAAAAAGGGACTCATCGCGCACTCACGCATGAAATGAAGAACAGAGGGAATGGCCCGCGACTGTGCGATTAAGATGTAGATGAGGTCGTCAAAACTCAGGGGTGTTTTTCTCAGTTGTAGAGGGATTTCCAGAATTGATCAGAGGGTTTCCAATTGCAGAAAATCATGCACAGAGCAGTCAGCCGAGATTTGGATAGATTTGTTTCAATATCAGTGAAAAAGAGAAAGTTTCAACGTGTTGTAGAGCAGGACAGAGTTATGGCTGAGTTTCTAGAAGTGCCACGAGGAAGGAGAAGAAGTCCTGGGCGATGATAAGATGAACACTTGGCTATGCACTGTTCACAGACAAGAGAGATAGTTATTACAGAGAAATATAGGTGAACAGGTGTACATGACTATTCAGAGTAAACATAAATGTTACTAGCCACCGTCTACCAAATTTGATTTCCAGTTGCCAGATCGAGAAGGTCAGAAAAATATCCATGAATATCTATTTTGACTCGGTCATTCTCGACCACCTTCTCTCTCTCTTTTCCTCTCTCCTATGTTTTTTAGGGTTAGGGTTTCCTAGGACCATCTAAAGCTTGTTGCATCCTAAGGGATCCCAAGATGGTCTGAGCCCTATATATAGCAGAAAAGTTGCAATTGCAAAGGGGTTCTTCTTCTTTTGTTCTTGTTGTTCTGTAACTTTTCTGAGTTCTTGACAGAGATAGACAGATTTTGTAACCCAAGAGTGCCATTTATTCAGAAAAGGATGCTCTGTGACAAATTTTCTGTCCTTAGTATATTTTGTGTCTAAGTCTGTAACTCATTGTGGAAGATAATATGCAGAGTTTCAATCCTTGGACCAACTTATTGAATTGTATTAGCCTTGTCTCTTTTCTTCTTGTTTGTATGTGTCTTGATTGTTGATGGATTAACTGTGGATGATTTTATTCCTCTTAATCAGTCGTTTCACAGCATCTACTTGCAGAAGAGTATGTCTGCTTGCAGGTTGTAACTAGTGTTTTACTGTTTAAAACTGTTAACTGTGAAGAAGTCTTTCCTTTTAACTGGTTTACTCATGACCTGGTTATGAAATATTTATGCATGCCTATACAGGGGACTTGTGTTTTACTTACAATTCAGAGTTAGTTGACCCAGGGGTTTATCCTTTGTGTGTTATGTTTTCATGCCAATTTCGGTGCATCACCTAGTAGGTAGTTTGCTTTCAGTCATTTCCCTTTCAAAGCAATCCTTCTATCCCTTTCCCTCAAAAGATTTACTTTCCTGTTTGAGAAGAAAATTAAGGTGATTATCCAAGAGGAACCAGCCTAGAATCTGGAGGTCTCATCTCAGTTAGCATAGGTCCCACAACCTGGAGATGATTCCCTTGTTATACTAGATTATCAAGACCAAGAGAGCTTGAGATCAGAGGCGCAAATTCAGTGTATAACAGGTCCCTATGTGAGTTAGTGGATTAAATTCTCATGGTGAAGCTTATTAATAGGCATCTTATGGATTTGGATCTTATATTTATCATATTTCAATGGACGATTGGTTGTTTGATATGAACATGATGAAATGACTCCAATTAGTAAAGGTATTGTGTTGAATGGTGGAAGATCTCTAATTTTGAATGAAGGATAGTTGATAGCGATTTGGTGGAACCTAGAAGGTTGAATGAATCTTTTGATAGGATTGAAGAACCTATGATATATGTTATGGATGCAATGACTCTATTTTTAAGGGATGTTAAATAAAAAATGCCTCTAATGAATTGTTAACATGCTGGATGAAGGATTGGATTAGTTGGATCCTATGAGTTGATTGGAATGTAAGATGTTAAACATCCCTTCTACATGGTGAAAATACATCTATGTGTGAATAGATGACACTAATGATCAAATCATCTCATGAATTTTGACCCCTCATTCATTACCATGGAGTAGATTGATGACTCTCCTAAAGAAAAATGACAGGAAGTCTTCAAAGTTTTTGTTAGACGGTGGACCTTGGGTTGTACTTTGATGACCAAAGTAAATGAACTATAGCTTAGAGATTGAACTATGTACACATTATTTATGGATGCTACTTATAGTTTTTTAATGTGGACAGTTCTGAAGATATTGAAGAAAGAACAATGATAGTCCTAAGAGTGTTACTGAGACAAAGTGGGTTTGCTATCTTTATGATACGTACTATTAAATGATGTCTTGGTTGAGTAATTGAAAGGAATATGTATAAAGAGTAAATTTAATTAGGGCTTAACAAAGTGTTGAAACTAACAAGGGATGTTTGGAGGAATTTTGATGCATGGGAGTTTCATCTAATAGATGGTTAACTATGTGTTACAACATCTTGGAGATTGATATGAGTCTGAGGGATGCTTTGCATCATAATTCCTACCTTGGAAATAATTTATGAATCTATATTTAATGATAGATTACCCCCAAAATAAGCATTACAATCTTCCATCCAAATAGGTGTAATTGGAATATGAAATGCAATTCCACCAAAATCAAAATTGAAAATAGAATGGATTTGATGCACTGTCGGGTTCGTCAGGTTTCATTTCATTTCATGTCATTATCCAACTAGTGTTTGTGTATTCTAACTCATAACAATATGACTTGAGTATAGTTATAAATAATAGATAATGATAGTGTTACTCTATACCCCATAAGTCTTGTGTTTATGAAGTCCATCCATGTATCCAAAGTGTCATATTGTTATGACTTGCAATAGAGATACATTAGTTAGATAATGATTATTAGTTGATGGATGCCTTTATTATAGGAAAACATGGTCTACTTAGGATTTCAATCCATAATATGTCAGATTCACCTCTCGGTGCTCTAGAAAGAGTTGGTTTCCTATTAGTATGTGATAGCGTGCATGAGATTGATTCTAAAGTACAATTGGGGAGATGCTTCATGGTGACCATGAGCTCATAGGAATAAAGTCTATTATTAGAAAATGAGTTTTGAGGAAAAAAATAAAGCATGTCATCATGCCAATGAACTCATACAATGACCTACTTATGTGGAAGATATATACCTAACTACAAAGGGATTGGAAGTTAATGCAGGAGCATCTTGTGTCCATAGCAATCATGCTGAACCAAAAAGATGTTTACTTTGTTTTATAGTTTGTCTTTTGTTTCTCAGGTTCTCACTTTACCAATGAGTCTCGGTGACCTCTTTGCCTGAATCATTTCTATTTCTCTAGTACGTTCTTACTGATGGGTTTCCTATTTCTCCGTAGTGTTCTTACCGATGGGTTGTTTGTTGCTTAGTTATGCTTTACCGACGGGTTGTTGTCTTTCGGGAATCATCTTCCTATTCATTTATCTTGATTTGGATCACTTCTACATTTAATTTTTGTGGCTGAATTAATGTGGGGTCTCTCATGGGGATCTGTGCAGACCTGAATCTGGGTCTCACTTATGGATTTGAGCAGCAACCTCTTTAGTGGAATCTTGTATATATATTTTTCTATGTTCTTAGTTTAGTGAAGTTCAGAAGTAGGATTTTGGATCAGTTAGATGATAGAAGATGAATTATTGAATTATCTAGAAGGCAGGTGTCTGAAATTGTATGTATGAACATCATTTTTTAATTTATTGAATATATGGGTGAAATCAGGAAGGCCATACAACTCAACATGTAATAAGTTTGATAAATTAATGAAAAGGATCTTTGTTGTTTCTTCTCTCACTATGTTGTTGTTCCTTCCACATTGTGTCTGCAAGATGGTTTGGTATTTGGGAGTGCCTTTGGCCCCATCTACCTACCCTCCTTGCATCAGGTGGTATCACAACATTGGTGAGATCTTAGTTCCTTCTTGTAAACCCTAACCCTAGTTGGTGATCTTTTTGTGAGGTAGTAGATTGTAATCTGACCTAGAATTGTAGAGGGATTCAAGATGGTTCATGTGAGAGGAAATGAAGATCCAGGTCTAGCTGATATTCTCAGACAGATGGCTGCTAGATTGGAAGTTGTTGAGACAACCTAGCACAGAGGAATACATCTTGAGGATGTTAGTGATGATGAAGTTGAAGAATTTCAAGGTGAAGCTACATCTACACCTGTGATGGACCAGAAAGAAGTAAGATTCCTAATAGCCTTGACAAGTTTGAAATTCACACCTTAGTTTAATCCTCCTAAGTATAGTGGAAAGTTGGAGTCTGAAAACTTGATTCATTGGATAACTAAGATGGAAAAGTACTTTGAGTATGATAATGTATTAGAGGACAAGAAAGTGAAGATTTCAAGTAGAAAGTTGAAAGGCCATGCACCCTTATGGTGGGAACATCTGCAATTTGATCAAAAGAAGAAAGGTAAAGACAAAATCAAGGTATGGGATAAGATGGTAAACAAATTGAAAGGTAAGTTTCTACCTTGTTATTATTAGATTAACTTGATTAGGAGAATGCAAAGTTTGAAGTAGAAATATAGATTGGTGAAAGAGTATACTGAAGAATTCTACAGATTGGACATCATATCTGGACATGTTGAAGATGAGGTGGAAAGAGTAGAAAGATATCTAAATGAAATTAGAAGTTCTATACAAGATGAGATCAGTTTGGTCAAAATGGAAATTATTGAGAAGGCATATCATTTTTCCCTAAAAGCTGAGGAGAAGCTGAAAAAAAGATATGAACAAAGGCAAAGAGGCAGAGGTGGTAGATTCCTTAGGGGAAGAGGTAAATCTCATGGTGAAAATAGTAGATCTGAACTAGACAATTCTAATTCATACACATCTCAAGATAAGGGAACGACTGAATGGAAAGGTGGTAGTTCATACTGAGGAAGACGCAATTACTCTCGAGGTTGTTATAGCATAAGAGGGTTCCAAATAACTTGTTACAATTGTGGGGAGGAAGGACACAAATCCTTTTAGTCTACACATGCAAGCAATACTATCAATAGTGGAAGAAATAATTTGGTGCAAGAAGTGTCACCTAATGAAGTTGAAAAGGAAGGAACTCTCATGATCTGAAGGATCCTATGGAGTGAAAAAGATAAGCAAGATCTTGTCAGGAAAAGTTTGTTGAAGACCAAATGTAAATGTGCAGACATACACTAGTACAAAAACAATAATATGTGACCAAATAAACTACCAAAAATTCTAGATAAATGACCAAATTTGGTCACATGACCAATGGTAGTTTATTGCCGGCCATTTATCTCGTGACCAAATTTATGATTAAACTATTTTAGTCATTTATTTGGTCATTAATTTGGTCATATATTTAGTCATTTATTTGGTCATTTGGTAGTTTATTTGGTCATTTGATAGTTTATTTGGTCATTTGGTAGTTTATTTGGTTATTTATTTGATCATTTGGTAGTTTATTTAGTCATTTGGTAGTTTATTTGGTCATTTATTTGGTAGTTTAGTTGATCATTTTGTCATGCCCAAAAGTTGGGCAAAAACACATGAACAAAATTTTTTAAATAACGCATTAAAATGGGATACTAAAACTACACTAGGGTAACATGTGCATGCAAAATGGAGCAAGGGTAAATGATAACCAGAATAGGTCATAAGAAGAGGAATAGCTTTCACAGCTATCCTAAGGGATGTCTAGAGTCCTAAACTGGAACTGCACCCAAAATGAGGAAGTTCTCCGAAAGTCAACTAGAGTTGACCAAAAGTCAACTATACTCTGGCAAGAGGGAATGGTACAACTAAGGTTCACTTAGACCCAAAGGAAGAGTCGTGCATGCAAATCGAGACGGTTTGACTAAAAGTCAACTAGGGTTGACCAAAAGTCAACCATGACTTGAAATACGTGAGGAAGGGTCTCTAGCACCTACTAAGCATCAAGGAAGACAAAGGTGTGCAAAACGA
>MU225138.1:1016584-1041253 GCA_018584345.1 Thuja plicata
TTCAATTTCAGTTAATTTAATTCTAGTGAACTGGAAGCAATCACAATATAGATAAAATAAGTGTTTCTAAGTTAATGCTCTTGAAGAGTATAAGATTATTAATCTAGATCTCTAAGATAAAGTGTCGGGACATAATTTGTTTCATACACGGATTGAAAGCACACACAAATGCACGGAAACACATATCATTGCACAATTGCAAGCAGGATACCCATGCATTTGACAAGATGTATTACATACAAAATTATTTTGAACAATTATAGCAATATATAATATGCATGGTAATTTTAATACAAGTACCAGCTAGTTACCAGATTTAATTTAAGATTAACAATGATGCTTTCATAAATTGAATAAAATTAAAATTTAGATTGTTTGCCATTTCATGTTAAAAAACATACCTCAATAATAGGTCCACACTCGGCTGCAAGTAAATGAATTTCATACCAATCAGAATCAGTCATAATCTACAAGGAAGAAAATGTATGCCTTCATAATCTATTATCACTATCATTATTGTACAGAACAACTAGATATCAAATTTATATTTAACAGTTTTTCTATTCAAAAATATAAAAGACCCACAACTATCTGAAACAATTATTTTCTAATTTTTTCTACCCTATTGATCATGAGGAACACAAATATCAATCAATAACTAAAATAAACCTTCATCACATATTTGCGATGATGCCAATTACGGCTGATGCCATCCCATTTTTCTAGAGTTGAAATAAATCATGTCTTGTGAAAGAAGTGCCTTGAGATTTGGAGTAAAGTCTCCAATCATCTCGACCTGGAAAGAATTAATAAATTAATTTCTTTATATACTTGCTAGCTGCGTACAACTACTAGTAAAGTAATTACACATCCATATTTTGAAAGCTTTTGATAAGAAAATTTGTTGCATGCATACCATCTTTTTCCTCAAAGTCAGTACAAGCCCTTTCTACCAGTCATTCATTCTTTCTCTGATAATGGCCTTCATTGGTGCAATATAAATAACCTGCATGTATCACTCCCAGTTGACTTTGATGTTTAAATTGGATTATAAACTTAATTCGTACAGTTTAACAAAATTGATAGATTTATATAAACAATAATACAACTTCCCAACGTTAGCATGATCTAAAAATTGATTTACAGGCTATGTTTGAACTTCCAGGCTATATGCATAAGCTGAAGGAACTGAGATTTTCAAAAGGATATGTATTCCACCTTAATGTCTGGTTGAGTATTGAAAAGATGAAGCATCGCCAGTTATGCAGAAATTGTTTTCCCACTTCCTGTTGGTGTTCCTCGAAGGACATTCTTGTCTGTGTGATACAGAATATGAAATGCCTACACATCATGTCAGAAAACATTACTGAAATTTCTTAAAGCAAGAAGGTCATTAGTATAATTAAAACTGAAAGATTAGATACTCAATGTATGAGAAGGCCATGCTTGGAAATTTTTTGAAAGAAATATGTTACTTGAGTGTGAATTGGATTGAAATGTGAGAAGTTGTATAGTTCCTCATAGTTATAGTTGCCAAGAGCAGAAACAAGAAGAGGCCTAAAATCAAGAAGTTCAGTATCTGGAGTATGTCACTACAAAATGCCAATGTAGCATACATCAAAAGAGAATTTCTGATTTCTGATTTTGATAACTTGCAATTCAATATAAAAAAATGCCTTTGAATGTCCTTAAAAGCAGTCTAATAAAACCATAAGTGCACTCTAAATCTTTTCATCCTAGATGTAATAGCCATTACAATATCAAATATGAATAGTATGAAAAGTAACCTCTGGTAAAATCAATTGCTGGAAGGAGACAGTATGAAAGACATATGCCTACAGCCAGTTGTTTGAAATTCCATGTATGTAGTACTGTGGAGGGCAAGACTCAAATATAGGTACTGTGAATGTAAGCTTTTGTTGACCAACTCTTGCCATATTTTTTGACAAAATGAATAGTTTTAAATAATAGATGTGACCATTTTCTAAATCCTAACACAAGAAAGAAAGATAGCACAAACAATATCAAATTTATCAGCAGAAAAGGAAACACAACTATGGAATCTTAACAGCTGACCTAAGTTAAATCAACGCTAGTAGTTAACAAGTGTTGCGTGTAGCTACAAACCCTACCTTAGGTAGGGTCTGCTATTTTCATTTTCAAAAGTGGGGTATTGGTATTTTTTTGAGCGTGTAGTTTATCATCAAGTTCATAATATTGCACATTTGAGGGGTTTAGCAGGGGCAGTGGGTGTAAAACATTATCAGGGTTGAAATATGTATTTTGTAGGTGCACATTTTTCCATTCTCAAAGTTAAGCCTATTAATAGTGGGAGATATTGGTAGATGGTCGCCTCTGAACAGAATTAGCAGTGTGGTTTGAGCTATTTTTTTAATAGGATTCCAATGCAATGTTGTAGGTATCAATAATTGGGGAAGTTAAGAAACTTGTAATACTACAAAATATTCCACCTGAGGATGACAGTACTAAGCGTAAAAGCAAATGTACAGACACAGTAAGCAATGAATACTTAATTATCTAATTTCCTATTGTCAATGGCATGGAGGGTACATTTTCAACACTTTGGAACCAACTGTGCTTGACATTACCTATAAGAAACTGAAGAAATTGATTAGAACACCAATAGGTCATTGTAATATACAAGAAATAGTATTCTAAAATTTGCAGTTAAGATGCCAATAATAATTGTATTCCATGTTAGTATCTTTTTCATCTTAGACTGCCAACAGTCCAGATGTTCCAACAACATTATGAGAGCATTCATTTTAGAAAGATGAAAGTCTTCCCCATTCCAAAATTTGATCGATAAATTATGTCAATACCAAGGATGGCCTGAGGAATGCACAAAAGAAATAGATGAGTGGCATAGTTGAAAAAATCGCAAGTTGAAACTGCTTGTAAGTGTTTCAACACACTAGTTATAACTCACTACTGAGTTATTAACAATTAATACACCAATAGCTTGGCAACTAGTTGTGAAAACGTCATTTTTCATTTATTAGTCTGTCCACCAAAAAATATTTTCCTATTTGATCATTCCAACTGTTTGTAGAGTTGTGCATTCAAGTAGGGCAATAAAAGTTATTAAATTGAACAATTCTTTCAATCCAACCAAGATCTAATTGTAATAGCGGAATGAAACACAACATTGAGGATAATATATACAGCTTAAACTATAGCAATATAAATAGTAAACCTACATTGTTTATAACAGTAAACCAACAACAAACAACTAAATTTTACTATGCATTAGAAGGGCTCAAAATTAAAGAGGCAATTGGCAGTTGACAATGATATTTTAGAATTGGTGCATATTTCATATAATGCTAAAACTTCAAGAGACAACATCGCATGTGTTGTTTGTGCAACAAAATACATTAACAGATTTTTGGTACATTCTAGTAAAGTTGGACATTTCATCAGTTTTCAAGTACAAAAAGGTTGAGTTAATCACTGAGTTATCAGATTCGGACCCTGGACCCCAGATCTAAGTCCGGGGCCGATTCGGGTCCGGATTCTCCTCTCGGTCCATGCTGGATCCAGGCAGGGTCCAGATTTGGACCTGTGGGCCAGGATGGATTTGCGGAGATCCACGGGTCCAAATCCAGACCCTACCCGGATCCCACATGGATCGGGAGGAGAAAATGAGGATCCTCAAAGATCCCATGCAGATCTGCACGAATCCACAAGGACCCATAGCCAGCCAAGATGTAAAGTGATAAAATTAAGATATTTTTTGCCTTGAAAAATAACTCTTAGAGCCTTTATAAAATAATTCAAGTTAGAGCCTTTATATATTTGATTCTCGCACATGAATCAGTAACTTAGCTAGTAATGCATCTGGTTTAAAGATGAGCAAGAAAGTAGAATTTTAGCCAGGTGTTCCATGTTTCTTTAAGTTATTGAAATTGAGTGAGAGGATAATAATTTTCTCTGATGGTCAAAAGTTTTGTAGGCCTTGGGGATTACTGCAAATAGGTAATTAACATGCCAATTAAATTGTCATGTGAGTAGGGTAAAATCCTAGGGATGCCCTTAAATGTTGGGTATTTGCGCTTGTGGTACACTTAGTTGTAGCTATTATTAGTGGTTGAATACACATGCACTGGTACCTTGAGTGCTTTGGATGCCTTTTTGGAGCATGTCAGTTTCAGGTGAAAAAAGTTTTGTTCTAAAATTTCTAAAAAGTTCCAGCCAGGGTTGTATAAAAATGTTAAAGAAGATTGTAAATATTCAGAAAAGCAGTTTTTACTAAACAAAAATTTGGTAGGCCAAATACAGTTATACTGGGATAAATCTTTTGACCTGATTAATGTCATTTCTTATGTCAATCTTCAAGTATGCATACATGGCATAAAGAAATCTTTTGACCTGATTAATGTCATTGCTTATGTCAATCTTCAAGTATGCATATGGCATAAAGAAAGCTTTGGTCTTAGAAATTATTCCTTTTGATTATTACATATTTTCCAAGAAGGCCAATATGTTGTTTCCTATGCACGAATATTAAATTAGATCCTACATATTGTTAGTGTAAATAGAGAGCATCTAGAGTTTCTTTCCAGCAGGACAACACATGGAGCATTTGCGTACCATATTATCAAGGGATGCAGAGTCTCTTCGCTCTCTTCGTTGGGGGTGAACATTCATTGTACATTGTGCTAGAAGTAGTCCTTGGGGGATCATCATGAATCCTCCTATCACTTATCTTCTTCACCTCTTCACCTGTACACTTCATTGCATTTGTATCATTTATGTTTTGGAGGGGAGTTTTTCCCACTGGTTTTCTCTTTTTCTCCACTTAATGAGAAATATGTCCATGGGTACTTAACAAGGCTAGTAGCTAGGACCCATCATCATCATTGTATACATTACTCCCTAAGTTGCATTTAAGGGGGATGTGGGTGCAAATAGAAACTTAATCAAACTAGTTAGCTTCTAGCATAACTAGAGAGAGTCCTATTTACATTGCTTAAATTTCCACATAGGGACTTTTAGAGTTTTGCCTCACCTCATGTGGTTGAGACATGTCCTCATTTTGTTAGAAACCTATTGTATAAACACTTGTCACTTGCTCATACACTTGTCAAGTGAGCTTACCAGTGTCCATCTTTGGAGGGGTAGTTAATCATTGTCTCCCGCCCTCTTGGTCCATCATCCTTGCCTATATAGTATATACTATATATGCAAGGTCACTATTTATATTACATACACTCACATTTTATATGATAGACATTGCTACTAGTGCTAATTTGGTTTCACTTTTAGAAGGATATATTGTGCATTCTGACTCCGGCTTACATTAAATGGAATAGATCTTCACAACAAATAATTTGAATTGTTGCACAAGATTCAAATTTATAAGTTGTTACATAATTCCCGCAGTGACTCTAATTACAATTCCCAATATCTGCAATATTCATGTCGCTATTATTGATTTTTTTTACTGGGTACAATACAAGTTTTGTGACCAATCTTGCAACCTCATTCACGTGGCACTCCAGTTTTTTACTTTTACACTACTATAATACATCTGGTAAGAATATTTGTAGAATTATGCTGGAATTTATCATGAAAAGTATGAGGCAACTTGGATTTCTATGCTTAAAGTATCTGAATAGGCCTAACTGGTGGAGAATATGTTTCAGACATTGGCACCTTCTAAATTTAAGCACACAGCATCTTTTGGAGAGACGTCTTGACTTTTGATTTTATTTTCCACATGCTTGCTTGTTCTTTAATAATAAATTCCAAACAATATATTGTTTTTGTAAAATTTTTAAGGAAGCACAAATTAGCTTTTAGGAAATTTTTTTGATGGATATTTCTAAAATGTTTAAACTTTAAGCTTTGCATCATAAACTTTTAAGCCTTACATCTTGTTTACAGTTTCCAGAAACAATAGTGTGCATCCGATGGAGACAACTGATGGGCTTAATTCAGAATATGTGTGTCATCAAGGTAAAGAAACAGGAAAGAATTTTTAAGAAAGAGATGTCATATAGAATTTCTTAATGTTATATTAGTTTTTTTGTGGTTAGTCGAACTAATGGGCAATCTAATGATGCAGGAGAAATGACAGAAAGCAATGTCGTTGACCATACTGAGAGTCTAACAGATTATAGAGGTGATTATTGGCTGAGCCAAGTCCAAAAATTTAAAGTTTAATTTTGATTCAAAGCATCTTTATCATGAACTGCAAAACTGTGCTAGTATATGTTATAAAATGGATTGTTTTATAGCAGGTCTCAATGCAGATGCACCAGCTAACAATGATGAATAGAAGCAAATGACTAGTAGCACTCATGATCATTCAGGAGTATGTGCTGGCCTTTGAGGAAATTCTATCAATAAGAGTATTGATGATCTTTCCATGGTAATGCTTCTGGATCTCAACTGTGTAGATCATACTCTATGATCCATCATCAGGAAAAGAATAACCATGATACAAACGTTTTGGATCACACTTTGTGATCCATTTTCAGGAAGAGAATAACCAGATGATAGATCATAGTGTGTGATCTAAAATGTTGTTACTGAAAATCTCTACACAGTTGACATCCAGAAGCATTACTAACAAAAAAAAAATATGTACAGTGTATTTTTATTTTATGTTATTTTCTAATAGTGGTTATCAAGGTGCTTTGTCATGCTTGAGAAATGTCTTAAGAATGTTTTAAATATCAGGAAGAGCAAGTTGACTTAATTTTAGAGGATGAAGGGCATTCCAAAAGGAGGTTTTGCACATCAAGATTCAAATGATGAAGGTTAGTGCACTCATTCTCAATAATTATTAGATTAATGTATTTGTCTTTACAGTATGAAAATCTTCAGCTTCATTTGTTCTCTTTTTTTTTAGGTGCCTCAGAACACTCATATGAAGATACCTCTCATAATTCGGATGACTATGAACATGGAGGCACACAAAGGGCAGGGGGTATGAAGATACCCCACCTTGTACTGTGATAGGGAGCACACAAGGGGCACTTTCCCTTAACCTTGTCTTGGGTGCTTTGCCCCCAAACCCCCATTTAATAATTTGGGGTGGAAACTGCGCCAATAAAAGTGGGGAAAAATTAACCTTTGAGTCTTATGAGGCTCCATATAGAAGATGATGGTGATGAAGAAGAGAATATCAATAAATTATTAATCCATTAGTTGAAATTCAAAAAATGATACTTGAACTGATGTTATGATTTAATTTTAATGTTTTGAAGCTTTGAGATTTTGCATTGATCAATGATCAAGCATCATAGAATCATACTATGAAATGATTTAGTTTTAGAATTATGTATATTTCTCTTATTTTACACACACACACACACACACACACACACTCATGAACCCCTACAAACCCAAATGGCAAAAAAAAAATTTGCGAATCCACAAACGAGATTCACGAGCCCGAATCATTCCCCGAATCCAAATCGGTAACTTAGGAACTTAATCATCATTTAATTATTTTTGGTGCCTCTGAAGATAAATTGGGTCTCACATTTATATTAGCAATAAAACCAGTTTTTTTCTTTAAGGTAGGTACTTCTATGGCCTGCCAAACAAAATACATGTAAATTTCATACTACAATGACTGAAAATTGTGGGAGAGTTTTAGCCCTCGTCTTCAATTCATTTTAGCTTTTTGAATGCACCCTTGATTGCATTGTAAGTTTTTGATATGGCACTGCCCTGCTTAAAGATGAAATTGGGTCATTTGAAGAAATACTTACTTGTTCAGCTATCACATAAACATAATAAATACTCACTTTTTTCAAAATAGGAAAAAGAAATCATTAAGCTATCAAATCATTAGATAGTTAGGAAGGGATGTTGACATCACATAGCAGAAAAGCTACCTTGTACCTAAAGACAAGTGTGTGTGTGGGATAATGTCATGTGCTGCAAAACCTACCCTCTAATCTAATCTCAGGTGAACATAATGCATAATCAATCAAGTACCCACATATGTTCCCTTATAAAAGAAGGAAAAATTGGTAAAGGAATCAAGTGTTAAACCTTGGTTAATGACAAATGAATGTGAATGCAAAAAAAATTTAAACACTTGCATACATATACAGAGTTGATGCTCTTCCATTAATAGTCAAAGTAGAAACAAAACAAAAACATAGGTGCCCTATTTTTGCTACTGTTGCCACATTGCCACAGCTATACTTGCATCTTCCCTCTCTTTCTTATACATTCATACAAAAGCTAAGCTATATCTTTTTGTTTCAGCAAAACAACTTCTAGACTCTTCTTTTTTCAAAATACAAACTTACCCCAGTATTTCCTTATCGTATATGCAAAGCAAAAGAATACAAACAAAAACATTAATTGTAGCTGGAATTTCATTTAATAAAGTCCTCTATGCATTAAAAGGAGACAGAGATTGAGTTGAGGCAGGGAAAATTTTAGGGACTAGTATTGAACTTAAAAAAAATAGTAGGAGGACAGATCAAATAAAATAGAACTGATTATATTATTTCATAGGAAAAACAGAGCAAAGTATAGAGTAGAATAGAGAAGCTATGATATTATAATTTGCATTAAAAAACAATTTTTTTCTCTTATATTCACAATCCCAAGAGTTTGCTATTTTTATAGACTTCTAGAGTAGTCTATAGAGACTACAATGTAGGAGATAAGGAGAAATCTAAACTCCCCCATACAATAAGACAATTCTACATTCATCCTGTGTCACACTAAAGACAATGGAAACTGGGAGAAGGCAAAATACATGCAAACCACAAATAATGGAACCCCAAAATGGATGGAACCTATATATAAAATAAGAGGACCTAGAACACCTACCTTGGAACCCAATATTTTGCAGATTAAATGACATCATAAATCAATCTCCAAAGAAAGATAACTTGTGAGGGAAATCTCCCAAGCAAAAGATAGCATGTTAGTAGTGTGAGAGAAAATCCAACTCAAGATATTTAGATATCGATGAAATACTTGAGATATTAACTTACTACTACTACTAGTAAACAATGTTTGATAGCCATGGGAGTTAAATCCAAGGTGAATATATGACATATAAAGAATCAATGAGTGCAAAGCACATGGTGCCCTATTTATGTAAGAAATAATGATTAAGACCCATTGACACTTTTCTTTCAAAAAAGTGGAGGGCCCGGATGCCAAAGTGAGGCTCAAATGGTCACTCGAGCTGTGAGAGCACTATAATGTCCAAAGCACACAAGAGAACCAAAGAACACATTAGAACCAAGTTACTACAACTGTTTTATAACAAATATTTGCCAATTAATCACGTGGCATTGGCTGTCATCAAAATAGTTTGTGACTAATCATGCAAAATTAAAAGAATGGAAACCCATCATTACCATTAATATTTGTCTTAATTCAACTAGTCACCTGGTTAATTTATTACAATGGGCATTTGCAATATTGTTAAGCTTGATCACTTCACCCTCTATGCATCTTACATAATTGTTTCAGAGTTTTCCTACCATACCATTTAAGAAAATTAGATTTAGGGAGGGAGAAACATAAGCACACCTGTTGATATTTAATATTAACTTTAAGCCTTTGGTATAGCTATTGTAAGTCTAGATAATACATTTCCTTGATAATTTGTATCTGCAAGAAGAAGAAAAATCACAATCCTTTTCATTATAATTATTGTCATCTGGGAAGTTCATGATCGATCAGGGTAATTCAAATAGTGCCAAATTAAATTCCATATAAGTGGTGTAAAAAGATTTGTTTGTACATATGATTGATGAATGCCAATGCTACAACATCAAGTTGCAAACTCAGACAGAGGATCAATAATAAGAATAGTAATACTTAATAATATAAATTATCATTTTATCTATACAAAGAGCGGTAAGAAACATTTCCATATAAGAACCATGTTACATAAAGGAACGTTGTTTCAAAAAAAATTAATGTTCTGAAAACAAATAGAATATAAACTATTTACCCTCTGACAAACCCTCTCCAACACATCAACACCATTTGTTTGTCCTGTTTGAGCCAATGACTCCATTTTTGCTGGAAATTCCATAGTTTCCAGATATATTAGACCACGTTAAGTCTTATAATACATCATGTAGCATGAAAATAATTAAATACTTGCATTCTCAAAGTCATGCAAGTCACTAATCTAGTTTAAATATTTCTGCATCCTGTGACCTTGGATACCCTCTTTGCTACTCGGGTTGAAGTGGGAGTGAGAAACAAGAATGTTTCTTCACTCTGCAATGACACAGATACAATCATTTCTATTTTCATCAATAAATTAAAATGAAGCACTAAATAAACAAAAAATTTCTTCAAACAAAATTGAAATCGTAATGAAACCCTAGGTAAATGTAAGAAAAATTGAAATGGTAAGGAAACCCTAGGTAAATGGAAATTTTCCTCAAGAAAAGTTGAAATTGAAATGAAACCCTAAATAAATATGTCCAACAAGCTCCACCTGGAAGAGATATGAGCATCCAGAGCTCCATCAACTGGTGGAAATGTATATAAAGGGATGATGCAGTCTCTGCAACTGCTATCAAATCTTCCTCCCAATCAACCTGTGCATGGATGGTAACTCACATCTGGAAATAGGTAGAGATGGTTGTCTCTGCAAATGGATTTGAACAATTAGCAAAAAAATGTTACAATTAACGAAGGCATGATAGAAATTCACTTCCCACCACGCTTCTACATTTTACCATCTATTGAAAATGTAATGATTCTTTTGTTTGAATTTTTAATGTAAGACTATTAAATGAGTTTTGATTTTTAATTTAAAATAATTAAGTATTAGGATGGCATAGCCATTTTATCTTTAAAAAATGTACTAAGCTAGCCTCTTATGCAATAGTTTCTTGACTTGAGTTAGGGCTTGGAATCATGAAGCTTTGTCAAAATTAAAACTTAAATATCCCTCCTATTTTAAAGTCCACAGGATCTCTTCTTTTTAACTCTTAATTTAAACAAATTGACAATTTTAAAATCCTAAAGAATGAAGTATTTAAGATTTGAAACAAATCACAAACCACTTTAACATATAAAATACACTTTTCAAACCTCGTAAATCAAGGAGCTTCCTCTATCACATAAACCTTTTTATAAATTTAAAAGAAAAAACATAAACAAGACTAAGATAATATAAAGCATATACAAAAGAGAATGAAGACCCAAACTATCAAAAATATAACTCTCTAGACAATTGAAGTTGGAAACCTGAAATATTACAAAAATTACTTTACTCAAAAATTGTTTGGCTGAATACTCAAGCTTGTGGATTCAAGGAAACCAAAAATTCAAGCTGTGTTACATAAATTTGGGTAAAAGATTTCAAAATAAAACAACAAAATTATGCAATCAGCGGTGAGTAGCCCGATTCAAAACCTTTGCCAAAACATGATAAAGTTTTAAAAATCTTCATCAATTGCAAATAGGATCATTTTATCATTCCTAAAGAAATGTTGTTATAATTTGAGTTCAAATCTCCTAAAGCACAAGTTGTTTGTACTCTGAACAACAGTAAATTGTTTGGCAATATTTCAAGCATTAGAAGATAGTTTATTGAACACTAGTAAACTGTTTGGAAATATTCCAAGCATCAAAGATCAGATGTCCTAAAGATTCCTTAACAAACATCACTCTCAAAATAAGAAAAAAAATTGCCAAGTCGGTGCTGGGGTCTTGGTATACCCTCTTTCCCACAAGGTCGCATGATTTCAACCATTAACACGACATCAACTGAGATTCAAACAAAGTATAAAACAACATTCATTTTCGATCATATAAACACATTCAAGATTTTTCATATTAAAAGCAATTCAAGATTTTTTTAGGCTTGACGCGATGTGAAAATTTGCAAGCCTACGATTACTATTGCAAAATCAAACAACCATCTCAAAATTGTTTAACAAAACCTATTTGTGGCGTAAGGGAACTCATTATGAGTAGGAGACAAGTTCATGATATTACTTGAGAAGCAAGAAAAATACGTATAACCCTAGTAACTTACTCATCGCTTTCTGAGTACTCTTCTTGCAAAGATTATAGAGGGGAAAACTACTCAATCCCCTTTTTAGGTCTTGTTGATGGAATTCCTCCTAAGAGATCAAGCTAGACTTTTTAAGGTCTTCCTGTTACCTGCAAGATGACCTAGAAAGCACCCAAATGAAGGATCTCAATGAAGTCCATCAAATTTAGTTATGAAATCTATCATAACATGTACCTACACTACTTATACTAGAGATCTTTTACATTTTGGGCATGGGCACATATACAATGATTATCTCACCAGAATTTCAAAGCAGGTGCAATTCGATGTAATGTTAAAATTTATAATTGTAGAAATATTTGAAGATTTATATACTTTTCATATCATTAATTGTCAAAACTACCATGCAAACTGGTGTCATCAATTGTAGCATTTGGGTGTAGGTTGAAGAACAATAAGACATCCCATTTATTGGGATTCACTGCATACAAAAAAGAGGTTTCAGAAGAGAAGAAAACATTGAGCGCATTTGATAAATGTATCTGAATATAACAGATAATTAAATTCAAACTTTTAGTGATAACACATGAATAGCCACGCTTGGCACATTCTAACCATGAATAATATTTTGGTTGACTCGATCTTGCCTGAAAATTAAACATATGTATCAATAATATTTGAATAATGACATAACTACTAAAGTTCACCTTGGGATACAAACAAAATAATGAAACATCTAAAAATTATAGAGCACATAGAATAGTTAATGTGAAATGCAACAATAAGTCTATTGGCGAATAGAATATTAGAGTACACAGAGTAATATTCACATAATAAGTCTATTGGCGAACACACATAATTGGTGAAATGTAGCTTCTAAGAATATAAGTATATGATATTATCAAATGTTAATGTGTAAAGGAGTATTAATCATTTATTTAGTCATTTTTATTATTAGGGTGACTTATTATTTAGTCATTTATTTGGTCATTAATTTAGTCATTTATTTGGTCATTTTATTCGATGACCAAATTGGTCATTTATTTAGTCATTTTACCCAATGACCAAATTGGTCATTTATATTTGTGAATTGCAAAAGATGGGTAGAACATGATCAGTTTTAGTCACGTGACCAAAATTTTTAGTCACATGGCTAAAATTTTTAGTCACTAGTCATTTATTTCCCAAATTCTACTAGTGAAATTTTGGAAAGTGGTTGTTGACAGTGGAAGTTCAGAGAATCTGGAATCTAAGGAAATGGTCACAAAATTGCAGTTGGAGAGGATGAAACATATGAAACGCTATCAAATCTCATGGATCAAGGATGAACATACATTAATGGTGAGTGAACAATATTTTGTATATCTGAAAATTGGAAAGTATTATGATAAGGTATTGTGTGATATTATGCCAATGGATTTTTTTCATATCTTTTTGGGTAGACCTTGGAAATATGATAGACATGATATACATGATGGAAGATTGAATAGATATTCTATTTGGGTTAATGGTAAGAAGAAAGTTTTTTTACCTTTGGTTGAAGAATCTATTGGTGACATATGTACATATGTGAAAGTTTGTTTGATGGAAGGTAGACAGTTTGTTAAAGATTTGAAAAGAAATGATATTTGTTATGATTTTATTCCTAACAAACCAAGTAAGAATACCAAAGATGAAATTCCTATAGAATTTGAGAAGTTACTCACTGAGTACAAAGAGATAATTTTAGATAATGTAGCTAATGGTTTTCCATCAATGAGAGATATCAATCATTTTATAGATCTGGTTCCTGGAGCTACCACATAGGTTAACACTGATCGAGAATGAAGAGCTTAACCGACAAGTTCATGAATTGTTGAACAAAAGGTTGATCCAAAAAAATTTGATTCCATGTGCAGTACCAGTTGTGTTGGAACCTTATAAGAACCATGGGAATGGTGAATATGCACTGATTCAAGAGAAATCAAGAAGATCACAGTGAATTATAGATTTCCTATACCGAGAATGGATGACATAAAGGATTGTTTGAGTGGGGCAAGATATTTTACCAAAATTGATTTAAAGAGAGGGTATCGTCAGATCAAAATCAGAGAAGATGATGAGTGGAAGACTGCTTTCAAGAAAAAAGAAGGTTTGTATGAGTGGTTGGTTATGCCCTTTCATTTAACTAATGCATTGAGTACTTTTATGAGGTTAATGAACACAGTTTTGAAGAAATTCTTGAATAAATGTGTGATTGTATACTTGGATGATATTATGATATTCAGTAAGACTGGAGAAGAACATTTGATGCACATAAGACAAGTATTGCAGAGATTCAAAGAGGAAAAGATGCTGATAAATCTAAAAAAGTGTTTCTTCATGAAAGAAGAGCTTACATGTATTTGGGTTTTGTAATTTCAGCTGATGGTTTGAAGATGGATCCTAAGAAGGTTGACGCTATACTGAATTGACCTATACCTAATAATATCATTGAGATAAGATCATTTCATGGATTGGCAAGTTTTTATAGGAACTTTACCAGAAATTTTAGTTCAACTTGTAATGATATGACTGAGAAAATGAGAGGAGACAAAAGAGAATTCAAATGGACAAATGGAGCTGATAAAATTTTTGAGACCTTGAAAATAAAAGTTGTTGAATTGCCTGTGTTAGCCTTACCTGATTTCAATAAGGTGTTTCAATTTGAATGTGATGCAAGTGGAAGTACAATTGGAGCTATGTTGACTCAAGAAGGTAAACCTCTTACTTTCTTTAGTGAAAAGTTGAATGATGCTAAGAGTAAATATTTTGTCTATGATCAAGAGTTTTATGCTATTGTTCAAGCTTTGAAGAAATGGAGACATTACTTGATGCCAATTGAATTTGTGTTGTATATTGATCATAAGGCTTTACAATATTTGGGTAGTCATAATAAGTTGAATTAGAAACATATGAAATAGAAAGAGTATTTGTAGAGTTTCACATTTGTGATTAAGCAAGAGGGTGGAGTTTCTAACAGAGTTGTTGAAGCATTGAGTATAAGAAGATCTTTGTTGATTGAAATTAGAATTGAAGTTCTTGGTTTTGATGATATGAAGCATTTGTATGAAAGTGGTCCTAATTTTTCTGAGAAGTGGAGAGTGTGTAGAGAACCTAATTCAAATCAATCAAGTAAGTATGAAGATTATTTCATTCAGGAAAATATTTTGTTAAAAGGTAATTAGTTGTGCATACCGAGAGGATCAATGAGAACTAATTTTATTAAGGAAAAACATAGTAGTGGATTGGCTAGACATTTTGGCATTGATAAAATATTGAGTTTGCTGAAGGAAAGATATTTTTGGCCTTAGTTGTATAAGGATTTTTAGAAATTTGTGAAAAGTTATGGAGTTTTTCAAGTTGCAAAAGGAGTGAGTCAAAATCCTGGTTTGTATACACCGCTTAATGTTCTTGAGAAACCTTGGAGTGATATCAGCATGGATTTTGTTCTTGGCTTACCGAGGACAAAAAGAGGTGATGATTCCATAGTTTTTGTTGTGGATAGATTTTATAAGATGAAAAATTTCATACCTTATAGAAAAAAATCAAATGCAGTACATATAGTAGATCTTTTCTTTAAGGATATTTTCAGATTGCATGGATTATCGAAGTGTAGATCATCTCTGACCAAGACAGTAAGTTTGTTAGCTATTTTTGGAGAACACTATAGAAGAAGTTGGATACTGAGTTGAAATATAGTTCTACATTTCATCCACAAACTGATTGATAGACAGAGGTTGTAAACCAAAGTTTGGGTAATTTATTGAGATGTTTAGTTGGAGACACACCAAGTAATTGGGATTTGATGTTGGCACAAGTAGAGTTTGCATATAACAGTTTAGTAAATAGAAGTACTAGAAAGACACCTTTGAGATTTCTCATGGTACACGACCGAGAGGTATATCATACTTAAGAGATATTGTTGGAGAAGAGAAAAGGAGTGTTGAAGCAGAAGAATTTAATAAATTCATGAAGACATTGCATGAAGATATAAAATAGAAGTTGGAGAAATGAAATCAAAAATACAAGGATAGTGTAGATAGAATAAGAAGACATAAAAATTTTGAAGTTGGTGATGTAGTTATGGTTCAATTAAAGAAAGGAAGATTTCATATTGGAACATATGGAAAATTGAAGATGAAGAAATTTGGTCCTTGCAAGATATTGATAAAATTTGATAGTGGAAATGCTTATGAAGTTGATTTACTTGATGACATGGATATATCACCTATATTCAATATTTCAAAATTATATGAATATTATGAACCTGATGAAGAAGTTACAGTACAAATAATTATCTTAAGAAGAAGATAGAGGAAGTTGAGAAAATTTTGAAATAGAGAGTTGGCAGAAGTACAAGAGGAAAGGATACGTGGAGTATATGATAAAATGGAAAAAATAGACCAATTGAGGACTCATCTTGGATTTCTCAATCTAAGTTGGATTCATTTCAGGTTGGACCTGAGACATGATTCAAGGAATCATTTATATTAACCCCATGTGTCTGATGCAGGATAATCTTAGGTCCTTGGCAATCGTGCTCAACCAAAAAGATGTTTACTTTGTTTTATAGTTTGTCTTATGTTGTTTGGGTTATGGCTTTACCGACGAGTCTCATTGACCTATTTTCCTAAATTGTTTCTATTTCTCAGGTACATTATTATGAATGTGTTTCCTATTCCTCGGTAGTGTTCTTACCGACGGGTTGTTTTTTTCTTGGGTATTCTTTACCGACGGGTTGCTCTCTTTCGGTAAGCATCTTCTGATTTGTTTGTCCTGATCTGGTTGACTTCTACATTTAATTTTTGTGGCTGAATTAATGTTGGGTGTCTCATTGGAGTCTCTGTAGACGTAAATTTGGGTCTCACTTAGGGATTTGAGGGCCAACCTCTTTGGTGGACTCTTGTATATATTTGTTTCTATTTTCTTATTTTAGGGAAGTACAGAAGTAGGATTTTAAATCAGTTACAAGATAGAAGATGAAGTATCAAATTATCTAGAAGGCAGGTCTAAGACCTCACATGTATGAATATCATTCTATAATTCATTGAATATATGGCCAAAACTTGGAAGGCCTTACAGCCTGGCATGTAATGAGTTTGATAATTTAATGAAAATGATCTATGTTGTTTCTTCTCTCACTCTGTTGTTGCTTCTGCATTGTGTCTGCAAGCTAGTTTGGTATTTGGGAGCACCTTTGGCCCCATCTACCTACCCTCCTTGCGTCAGAAGTTTATGTCTTATCTACATGCAACAACCTATTATTATATTATAGTGTGTATGAGATCAATTCTGAGGTACAATTGGATGATCCTTTTTTGATTTTGGAGCAAAGGAAAATATCTATTTTAAACATCAAACAATGAGTTTTTAGAATTGCAGAAAGCAAGTCACCATGTCATTAAACTCTACACAAGGACCTACTTATGTGGAAGATGTATACCTAATTACAAAGGTATAGTAATTTTATATATCACCTCCATGAAAAAGCCCGTTAGTTTTTGATACCATGTATGAGATCAATTCTTACGTACAACTGATGAGATTGTTACAAGGTGACCATGATATCATAGGAAAAAACTTGCACCAATGTACGGCCTACACTGAGACATATACATCAAAAAGTGTTAAAGTTACTAATAAAAGAGTATTGGATAAGCTATTTTCATTTTGGAGCAGATGAAAATGTCTATTTTAAACATCATGCAATGAGTTTTTTTCTCAAGAATAACTAACGATGAGGTTTTTGTCATTTTATGTTAGTCCTTTTCATATAAATAATCTACCTACATCCAGATAATGTAGGAATTATGTTTAGGTCTCAATGTATAGAGCTTCTAGGGTGTATGGGGTTCAGGTTGATTTAAAAACAATAGAAGGAATCATTAAAAAAATATGGGTTGTTTGTGTGTCAAAAAATTAGGGTTACTATATTATATGATGAAGCGAGAAACCAAATTCTAGGCCAACCTCCACTCTACCTGTGAGGAGTAAGAGATTTGAAAAGATGTTCTTACTCACCTACACCAGATCAAAGAGATTGAATGGATATTGTAAAGATGGTCACTTGCTAGAACAACATCAATGGCAAGAGAGATGAGATTTTGACCTTTTGTAAGTGGTGTACTTCCTCCACCATATTTTTGCAGAAGAAGTGGGTATGTTGTTCATATACTCATTGTCAGGCATGATTCATTCATGAAACAAAATGTTATGATTGATTTAACCTTATAATATTGTTATTCATAAAGGAAGAAAAACATATCCAGCTACGATTGATTTAACCTTATAATGTTGCTAATGAATGAAATGAAAAGAGCATACCTCCAAATGGCCTCAGGAAAAATTTCCAATCACTATCTCAAAACCCTACCTCCATGTGCCAACAATATCTACCTGCACATGCAAATGAATCACGAACCGTGTAGCTTCATTTCACTCAACGAACCCGCTAGTGCACCAAATCTGTTCTATTTTCAATTTTGATTTTGGTAGAATAGGAATTCAAATTTTAATTCTGCCTATTTCAATGGAAGATCGTAATATCAATTTTTGGGGTAAAAATGGAATCACCAATTCCATATTCCAGTTTGATGATGTCAACACAAACTATGTATTTCCCATTTCCAATTTTTGTTTCTTTTAATTCAGCCCCAATTCTATGAACCACATAGGGCCTAAGAGTTTTGGAATTTCATTGATTTTATTTGTCTTTAGAAAAACAAGACAAACCACCACAAGTTGTTCAGTTTGACAAATTCTTTCGAGACGATTTGATTTCTATACCATACAAAAATGTTCTAATTCAATGCTCAACTTTCCTTGTCAAGAATTCATTATTTCCCTTTGAATGCTAAGACAATCCCTCATTTTAAAAACTATTCAAAAATTGTGTATGCATTTTATAATGCCTAAATATGGCTACCTAATTTAGGCCCAAAAACTACTCAACATCTATTCATCTACATTCAGGCTTGGTGAGCTCACATTTAATAATAAGAAGAAACTCCAGTGTTCAACTAACATTTTACTTCAGAATAAGACTAGATATGGGCGATCGAACCGATTTTGGATATCACATGTTGCACAATACTATGGGTCCTCTATTGTTTTGTGCAGTTTCTTTGGTAGAAAATATAGGTGCCATAATTGCATAATAAATTATGAAAACTAAAGAAGAAATTTTGAGTAATAGTCATCTATTTATATCCTGAATAGTTTGAATTTGTAGATTTTAATTTCAGGAATTATGTAAATTTATTGGTACCCATAACACAAGACTATTAGGGAATTTGTGCATAGTACACGATTATTGGGGTATCTTTGAGTAAGTATCAAACTACACTTTGAAATGACTACTTTTTGACCCTTGTGTGCATAACAAATTACATAACATGCATCATTACTATTCCACAATATGTGTCATTACGTCATTACGTCATTACTACGAAAAAAAATAGAACAATAGCTATGATTAGTTAAGTTGCATATAAAGATAAAAATTGTCAAAGTCCAATAAACCATTTAAGATTTTTGAGTGAATGAAGGTAGCTATAATGACTAAAACATTAGTCACTCTTAAAAAGAATTAGTCAAAGTAGAACATCTCATAACACTAATAAAAAAATATTTTTAAACTTAAAAGTTATAAATAAAAATTATTTTTCCTTTTAATAAAATTTTTTATCCAAATTTTGAATTCACAATTCGATCTATAATTTAAATAATTAAAACAAAATAAATACAATTGATTAATTAAAAGAAATTAAATTATATTTATTTATATTATTACTTTTAAATTAATCAAAATAAAACTATTAAAATGTTTTCCAACTAACTTCCCCACAATTACTGGGAAGACATCTGTTTAATATGATTATTAGTTTAAAATAGTCTCTCTTTGGTTTGCAATCAACCTCAAAAAGTTATTTTTTAAATCTTTGAAAATAATTTTTTTTTAAAAATAACTTTTTTAACTTAATCAAATGACCTCCTATGATTACAATCAAGTATATGAAAGCTCTAAGAAATTTCTTACGTGGGAGGTTTTTAGAAAAGGATAAAATAAAATAAAAATTCTGATTACTATTATAGAAGGAGTTTAAGTTCATGAATATGGGACTCTGTATTAATAATAATTATTATATATATGATATGTATTTCATAAGACTATTAACATTAGATTAAATGTTTGAAATTGTCTTATGCAAAGTTTATTATGGAAAGGGATATTGTCCAAGTTTAAAAAAGAATTTTATTATGGAATGGGCCATTGTTCAAGTTTAAAAGGGTCTTTTATTAATAGGTAAAATAGTCAATTATTAATTATATTAGTTAGTTATTTATTTATAAAATAAAAATTAATAGTAATTGTTTTTGATAGATAAAGCAGCAAGAGGGTGCTGGCCTGTGGAACAGAGGACTAGTAGTACATTAACAACATATTAATGGAACTATTCAAGCAGATATAATATTAACAACATAATCACCAAATCTAACTCTGCCCCTATCAAAAACATAAATCACAGTACTAATCCACAGGATTAAACCAGAGTAATTAAGATGAATAGTAGCATAAAAAGTATCAGCTATAAGCCTAGCAGGGCTACACAACAAAATATGAAAACTAACACTATCCCAAACCGCAAATTTAGGGGATCCAAGGGCCAAGAAAAGCCAAAATTAACTAACACATGGAAACCATAGATTAATTCTTCCCACCCAGCTGTTTAGATAGCAAGGTTCTCGCCCAGTCCTCTTTCAAAAATAGGAACAGATCTTTGTTGTCCTCATCTGCTTCCAACCTGCCGCCCACCAGCTTTTCCTGCACACTACAGAGGGTCGTAGCCGAAGCATACATGACCTTCAGGGAAAATTTGTTAGTCCTCATGCAATGGTTCATCAGGTCCTACATATTCTTCTTAATTTCCACAATATCCTTGTCCAAATTTGCGAACCTCCTTTTGAGGGTGCTTGTAAAATTGTTTTTGTCCTCCACGACTGAGGTATGGGGCTTGTCCTGAGGATGGGTAGAGGAGTGTTGCCAGTCCTAGGGGGACTCATATATCCATCTGAGGAACCATTCTTGGACTCAGTGGAGTGGGAGACATTTTCAGACAGGGAAAACTCTTTAGAGGCCGTTTCCATCATCCTAATTTTACACTGTTCCTTGGCAATTTAATAGTAATTGTTATCAATAAATTATTTTTTTTTTATATTTTTTTCAAATTAGTTAAAATCTAAATTTAAGATATTTTATTTTGTGTTTGGATATTCTATTATGAAATTATTGATTTACTTGATGTTTAGATCATTTTTAGTTTTGGTACAGCTCATTTTTGAACATTATCTTTTTAGAAATAACTGAGAGGGTAGGGTGAATCAGTGGCCTCAAAAATATTCCAATTAATTAACCCAAAAACTTAGTATCACAATATTAAGCCTCTAGTTATCTTAAGTCTTATAAGATGAATGCCTTCAAATATACTTTCAAATTACTACTGCTCTGAATGCTCTATTAAACCTTATTCTTCTACTTTTCCGAATAGCAGTCTTTCATTTAGTGAAAAAAATTACTTAGAGTATACCGATCAATCTAGATTAGTTATGTGTAATGCAAAACACTAAAGTAATGACTCATAAACACATTGACATATGGATTTTTAACATGGAAACCCTATTAAGGGAAAAACACTTGGGACTTGTAACCCAAAGTTTTCACTCTTATAAAGTGAGCTTGGTGAAGAGCCAAACCCTATTAAGGTTACAAACACACTATTAGGTGTGACCTCATTAGATGATTTAATAAAATATTTTGTCACTTGATATCGGACATCTCTATGCTACCTTCTATGGCGAAACCCAGTGTAGTTTGTCAAATAGTATCTAGAATCTCATGCTATCTTGATGATCAAAATTTTTGATACTCCTTAGGATGTATCTCAATATAGAAAGGATCTTTACATCCTTCTCGATTAAGAGACTTTCTGAATCAATGGTTAAACTGAAATAGTATGATCTGTTCACATATACAACTTTATACTTGTAGATTTTTAGATCTATTGTAAGCTCATTAAACCATTCTGATCAATATATCTTTTCAATACATTTTCTCCACTTTTGTTTCTACTCGGTGATGTTGTGCTCTATTGCTCGGTGTCTATAGAAATCCTTATCTCTTTCCTAGCCTTGATTGATTAGGACTGTATGAAGTTTTTCTTCATCAGTTTCTCTTTAGCATCCTATTTTTCATTCACTCCCCTTTCTTCGCAATGAATTAAGTTGTCTCTTTATAGACATGATATCACCATTTCTAGGTTCTTGATTTTCTTGATCTTGGCGTGATCCACAATCTTAGCCAATTTGATTTAAAACATAACTTCCAATTTTATCTCGTAGAGGTCTTCTTTACAACTGGAAAAAAAATCTTTAAATCCTTTACTTATCTCTGGCTTTATCTTGTCGATGAGAACAATGATAACTACAAGTTAAGTCTATATTTAGCTCTGCCAGCTAGATATTTTTTTATTCATGAACTCTAGTTAACTTCAGTATTTTAACTCTTTGATAGCTTTGGTCAACACTCTAGTTCTCCTCAAGGTTGTCTAGCCTTCGATGTTGTTTTTCTGTTGGGTTACACTGTGTTTCTAGCCATCGAGTATGTTGTGATTATGCTCATTGGTAATTCTCATTAGGCTTCTTGCTCCGGCATCACTCTAACTTAACTTTTGGTGATCTTTGCCCATCGGGTTCCATTAGCCATTACTGTTTGAATTTACATAGTGAATACTTGTATTTTATGCATTACTAAAAGCATAATCTTTATCTCTCTGATTCTCTGAAGTCTTTGACACTTTGATTATAACCAATTAGATTATATCAAGTTGACATCAATGACAATACAATCCATTGACTAATTTAATTTCTTGCATTGTCTTTCTGCATTTTGGTAATCAAATTAACATCTTCAAACATTCAATTAGTTACATGTCATCAATCTCTCCCTTTGGCATTGATGGCAACACACTACTTTATCATACTATACTATTGCTAATACAATATGAAATATAACAGTTTCATCAATCTTTCCTATTGTAACTATTACAAATGTCTGGTTCTCAATAAGCTCAAAATAGCTTTGATTTGTTTCTTGCAGAGTAGATTTCTTCAATCTTCAATCCCTTCATTGGATAGATGTAGCATCTTTTTTCTTTGTTCTGGTAGGTGCTCTGCCTTGACTATTCCTCTTCTTGATAATCTATTTTTCCTTTGACAACAATATCTTCCTTTGTATGAACTCTCTCCCTTAGATGGATATTTCATATGTAATCAATCTCTCTCCCTTCGAATATTTATTATCTCTTCCTTTTGATTCTTAGGAACTTCTCTTCATGGATACTGATATAATCTTTTCCTAATAATGAGATCATCTTTCCCTTGTGATTCCTAATATCTCTCCCTTGTCATAATGAGATAATATCTCCCTTTGAAAACAATGCCAAAAATGTTTCTTCTATATCATATTTTGTCCCTTTATATAATATATTCCTTGAATTTCCCTATCCATTAGCACTACAATGTCTCTTGTGTTCGGTGTAGACTTGTACCTTACTATGTACAGATAAATGTATATATTGCTATTCATCTCAGTATTTACATCAACATGAATGATCTTCTGATTATGTGTAGGCTGATGTAGCCTCCTAGTCAGCTTACTGACCGATAGACAAGGGTTGGACCTCTAGTCTCTATTTCAGGTACTCAAATGTATCTTTTGGTAATGGCTTGGTGAATATTTCAACTAATTGTTCCTCTGATTGAACATATTACAGTATCACCTCCTTTTCTTGCACTTGTTCTATCAGATAGTGATACTTGATAGCAATACGCTTAGTCTTAGCATGCATGACTGGATTCTTAGAAATGTTAATGGGTGCCAGCAAGAAGTTGAGTCCACTTTTTGGGCAAAAAGTGGAAGTGTTTTCCCTGATTTTCAAGTTGTCTGTCAATTGATGTCAAAATTTGAGGCACTTAGAGATTGAATATCAAAAAAATCTACTAATAGAAAATGTAGTGCTCAGAGTCTATTTTTCAAATATGTAATTTATTTAAATACCCACATAGTATAAAATATATTTAGGAGGCATGTTTAAAAACCTCTTTTTTAAAATGCCTGTTTCAGGACCATACCCCGCATGTCTACGGCCACCCTATTTTGAAGTAAATAAATAAATTTTTCTAAATCCTTTTGGGGGAAGGTACCTAACACATCAAAGATTGGTCAGAATATTTTTGCGTTTTTTTTAATTGAATATTTTTTTTTATTAATTTTTAATTGACTATAAAGTAAATTTTCAAAACCTCTCATATACGACCACCATAATTTGATGAAAATTTCACTTTTTCGAGAATTTTTTTTTTTTATTTTGAATAGAATTCTATGTAGATTGGTCACATATAATTAATTTTTTCAAAAACCTAAAATCAAAAAAGTTATTAAAGTTTTAGTCAACCTTACTATTTCAACTTTAGGTTGGATTTGGCGTAATAATTATTGGAAAAATACTAAAATTTGTCATATGATTATAAAAATTATATTTTTATAATCTGCACAATATGAATTGAAATGGGTTTTCATTTCGTCTAAAATT
>MU225138.1:1049672-1061617 GCA_018584345.1 Thuja plicata
ATTATTTATTTTCTGGACCTAGGGTTTGCAATTTTGTTTTTAGTTATATGTCTAGGTTTACATTTTTGTTTCAGTTGTGTTTAGGTTTTATTTTTCTACCTAGGGTTTCTTGTTTCAGTTGTCGTTACTTTTAGGTTTTAGTTTTCTATCTAGGGTTTCTTGTTTCAGTTGTCGTTTGGTTTAGGTTTTAGTTTTCTACCTAGGATTAAAAATAAGTTTTCTAAACTAAATTACAAATTAAAATTGAAAACTAAATATATAACAATTTATTTTAATTATATTTAAAAAAACTATAAACATTAAACACAATATACAATTTTTAACATTAAACTAATTAAAAACAATAATAGGTACCTGGAAAAATGGTAGCAGGGGAGTCGGTGGTAGCTCTCAAAAACTATAAACATTAAAGACAATATACAATTTTTAACATTAAACTAATTAAAAACAATAATAAAAAAGATTTTTAATTAAAAATAAATAAAAAACAATAATACGTACCTGTAGTAGGAAAAACGACAGCAGGGGGGTCGGTGGTAGCTTTCAAAAATGGGTATCTGTTCAGATAAAAACGTGATCCCATTTTGCAAATTGTGAAAATGATTTGCAAAATGGTTTAAAACAAATTTTAAATACTTTTAAAAAATGGGCACCCATTTTTTAAAAATGGGTGTCCGTTTTGCAACGGGTGCCCAAACCAAAACGGGCACCCATTTTATATTCACGGCTTGGGCACCCGAACCATAACGGGCACCCATTTTTAAAAAAATGGGTGCCCGTATCTGGTTGCCAATTTTTTTTGGCCGCGGACTTCCGCGAAATTGGCACTCAACTTTGTGCTTGCACCCTAATTGTACTAGTATTATCACAATAGATAATTACTGGTTTAAGAATCTTCATATTCATACCTTCCAGCAACTATTTGACCCTTGCAGTATTGGAGCAATTTGCAGAAGCAGCCACATACTCTGCTTTTGCAGTAGACTGAGAGATGCATCCTTGCTTCTTGCTGATCCATGTGACAGTTTTGTCACCCATGAAGAATGCTCCTCCAGTTGTGCTCTTTCAGTCATCAATGCTTCCTGCCCCATCAACATCTGTATAGACTTGTAGCTCAAATTTACCTTCTCTTTTATACCATAAGTCATAGTCCTTATTGTTCTTCAGATATCTCATAATTCTCTTGACAGCAGTCGTATGTGATTCTTTAGGATTAGCAGAGAATCTTCCAACTATTCCAATTACATGTGTTATATCTGGTCTGGTATGAATAAGATACATTAGTTTTCTAATCATTTATCTATATAATGTTTGATTTACCTCATTTGATTTGTCTTCTTTTGTCATCTTACATCTGGTAGCCATAGGCATTCCAACTGGTTTGGAATTTTCCATCTTGAATATCTTCTGCACTTCCTTGATGTATTTGGACTAAGTGATATATATGCCTGTATCTTGTTGAAGAATCTGTAGACCAAGAAAGAATATGATCTCCCCAAACATAGACATTTAAAAAAAATTTCTCATTTCATTAGCAAAGGATTTGCATAACATTTCATTTCCCCCAAAAATGATATCATCAACAAAAATTTCAGCAATCAAAATATTACCATCGGTGTCTTCTTTTAAGTACAAATTGCTATTTTTGCTATTTTTATAAAATTCAATGCTAATGAGATAGGAGTGAAGTCTTTCATACCAGGATCTAGGTTCTTGTTTCAATCCATACAAGGCTTTATGTAGTATACATACCATGTTTCTATTTTCTACATCAACAAACCCTTCTGGTTGTTGAATGTATACCTCTTCTTGCAGTATTCCATTTAGGAATGTAGATTTGACATCCATCTGGTATACCTTGAATCCTTTGAATGCAGCATAAGCAAGTAAGATTCTAACTCTTTCTAGTCTACCAATGGGTGCAAAGGTTTCTCCATAATTAATACCTTCTTCTTGTGCATACCCCTTGCATACTAATCTTTCTTTGTTTCTTGTGACTTCTCCATTCTCATTCAGCTTGTTTCTGAATATCCATTTGGTACTGATGATATTCTTGTCATATGGTCTTGGTACTAGTGTACATGTATTATTCTTCTCAATCTGTTCTATTTCTTCATTCATAGCACGGAGCCATTCTTCATTCTCAAGTGCAGTATTAACAAATTTAGGCTCAAAATCACAAAGTAAACATCTAGTGTTTAGTGACTTACTTCTTGTTCTCATTCCAGCCTTCTTGTCACCTATGATTTTATTCTATGGATGATGTCTTCTGACATACTTGGCAATTTTCAGTTCAGCTCTTTGTTCATCATTCTGATAATATTCTTAACCTTTATTCTAATCTCCATCGCTCAGAATATCATCTTGAGGATTTTCCTGATTTATGGTAATTGCAACCTGATGCTCGGGTGTAATGTTATGTTGCTTGGGTAAAGTGTCAAGTTCTATATAAATAAACTTGTTGTAGTCCTCAGGATCTTTTTAGCTTTCCTTATCATATTTTCTGCAAATTCATCTATTTTTACATTTGCACTTTCAATGTTCTTTTTAGATGACTTGTTAAGACATTTATAAGCCTTGTTTTTGGTTGAATACCCTAGAAAGATACCTTCTTCACTTTTGGAGTCAAGTTTTCCATTTTTTTCATCTTTCAAAATATAACATTGACTGCAAAAGGTTTTGAAGTAACTTACATTGGGTGTGTGACCATACCAAATCTCATAAGGTGTCTCATTTGTGTTCTTCTTTAATTCTACTCTATTTAATGCGTAGACAACAGTACTGACAACTTCCCACCAGAAATTTTGAGTGACGCTCTTCTCAATCATCAATGTTCTTGCACAAATAACAATTGATCTATTTCTCCTCTCAGCAATTCCATTTTGATGTGGTGTTCTTGGTGCAGAAACTCGTCTTTTAATTCCATGCTCATTGCAATAGTTAGTGAACTCGTCTGAAGTCAATTCACCTTGTCTATCTGACCTTAAGCATTCTAGTTCCTTACCACTTTGTTTTTCTACCCTAGCCTTATACCATTTAAACATCTTGGATACTTTTGATTTATCTTTTAAGAACATAATTTTCATCATTATAGAATAATCATCAACAAGTAGAATAAAATACCTATCACCATAGTAACTCTTTATCCTCATGGGTCCACATAGATCAGTATGGACTAATTCTATAATTTCATTAGATGTATGAGTTTTACTCTTGAAACTAGACTTTGTCATCTTACCCCTTTTGACAATTTTTGCACATGATATGCTCGAGCTTAGTCATGTTTGGTAAGCCTCTGACATTCCTTTTATTGCTTATCTTTATCATGTTTTCAATATTCAAATGACACAATCTTTTGTGCAACAACCATATTTCTTCATTTCTAGCCATTAAATACATGGTGTTAATGTCCTCAAGATAGAAAAGGTTACCTTTTGTCTGCTCACCAATTCCAATCAACCTTCCTGATTCATTGAAGATCTTTTCCTTCTTATTCTCAAATGCTCCTCTATGACCTGTATTTCTCAGCTATGAAACACTTAACAGATTATAATTCAGTCATTTTACCCAGTAAGCATTTTCACATTTGATGAGGTTATTCAACATTATAGTTCCTTTACCTTCAACTGTACAAGGTTTATCATTACTCAATCTGGTTTATCATTACTCAATCTTACTGAACCACCATTATAGTATGAAAAAGTCTCAAACTTTTGTTTATCACCAGTCATATGGTGATTACAACCACTATCTATATTTGAGACATCATTCTTACTAAATTTAGATATGAGTGCAGTTTCTACATACCTTTCTTCTTCTTTGTCTAAATCATCCTCCATGGCTAAAAATACCATCTCAATGTCCTCTTCAGATTTGGTGTCATTGTCATCAGCTCTGTTCTCAGCTAGGTAACAAGCTTTCTTCCCTTTGTCCTTGTAGTCTCGAGTATCTCTTTTATTAGATTGTCGGTTGCTTCAGTAATCTCTGTTATCACCTCTATCAAACTTTTTCTCATATGATGTGTCATTACTTCTGTCATCTTTTCTTCTGTTTAGACATCTTGCAGCAAAGTGTCCAACCTCTTTACAATTGAAACATACAAGTGGTAGTTTACCTTTGCCTCTCTACAATCTTCTTGCCATTAGTGCTTCAATCTCATCAAGTCCTTGATCCTCGTTATCACTTTCACTATCATTTCTAATATCATGTATATGACTTGAATTACTTATTTTCAAAGAAGATTTGAATGCAGATTCTATAGATGGTAAGACACTATTATAAAATTTATTCATCTCAAATGAAATCAGTCTACCAATCATACTATCTAGCATAACTATATTATTTGCAACTGCTCTCATTTATTGAATAGTAAAAACTCTAATAACATATACAGGCAGTAAGGTTCTTAAGATTTTACTTACCATTGTCTCCTCTTCAAGTACACCTCCAACTCCTCGAATAGCATTGACTACCTCTTTGATTTTGCAGCTATCCTGAGTGATATTTTCTCCTTCTTTCATCCTTAGGTCATCAAACCTCCCTCTTAGGCTCTCTACCTTGGCTCTTAGTACATTAGCATCTCTTCCATGTACCAACTTCAACTTATCCCACATTTTCTTAGTAGAGATGCATGTTTTGACATCTTCAAACTCAACATTAGAGAGTGATGATGCAAGTTCTATCATCATGCAATTATGTTCATGCTTTTATCTTAATTTCTCAAGAGTGTGAGGTCTTGTAGGCAACACATATTTAGTATCAAGGTGTTGAGTAACATCATTACCAATATCTAATAAGTGGAGTCTTATTCTTCTTTTCTATGATGCAAAGTTGTCTTTATTTAACTTGGGCACATCTCATCTATTCATCGTGTGATCTTTTGCTTGAGCTATTAAACTCCCTTTCTAAGCACACAAGATTTGATACCAATTGTTAGAAATAACTGAGAGGGGGGGGGGGGGTGAATCAGTGGCCTCAAAAATATTTCAATTATTTAACCCAAAAAATTAGTACCACAATATTAAGCCTCTAGTTATCTTCAGTCCTATAAGATGAATGCCTTCAAATATACTTAAAAATTTACTACAGCTCAGAATACTCTGTTAAACCTTATTCTTCTAGTTTGCCGAATAGCAGTCTTTCATTTATCAAAAAATAGTAAATTACTTAGAGTATGCCGATCAATCCAGATTAGTTATGTGTAATGCAAAACACTAAAATAATGACTCATAAACTCATTGACACATGGATTTTTAACCTGGAAACCATGTTAAGGGAAAAACCACTTGGGACCGGTAACCTAAATTTTTCACTCTTTTGAAGTGAGCTCAGTGAAGAGCCGACCATGTTAAAGGTTACAAACAAACTACTAGGTGTGACCTTGTTAGAGGATTAAATAGAATAGTTTGTCACTTGATATCGGGCATCTCTATGCTACCTTCTATGACCAAACCCAGTGTAGATTTTCAAATGGTATCTGGAATCTCATGGTATCTTCATGATCAAAAATTTTGATACTCCTTGGGATGTATCTCAATATAGAAAAGATCTTTAAATCCTACTCGGTTAAGAGACTTTCTGAATCAATGGTTAAACTGAAAAAATATGATCTATTCACATATACAACTTTATACTTTTAGATTTTCAGATCTATTATAAGCTCATTAAACCATTATGATAAATATATCTTTTCAATACCTTTTCTTCACTTTTGTTTCTTCTCAGTGATGCTATGCTCTATTGGTCGGTGTCCACAGAAATCCTTATCTCCTTCCTTAGCTTGATTGATCAGGACTGTACGAAGTTGTTATTCATCAGTTTCTCTTCAACATACTCTTTGTCATTCACTCCCCTTGCTTCAAAATAAATTAATTTGTCTCTTTATAGACATGATATCACCATTTCTAGGTTCTTGAATTTCTTGATCTTGGTGTGATCTGCAATCTTAGCCAATCTTATTTAAAGCATAACTTCCTATTCTATCTCATAGAGATCTTCTTGCCAACTGGAAAAAATAGCTTTAAATCCTTTAATTATCTCTTTCTTTTTCTTATTGATGAGTACAATGATAACTACAAGTTAAGTCTATATTTCGCTCTGCCAGATAGATATTTTATCATTTCTCAACTCTAGTTAATTTCTGTGGTTTAAGTCTTTGATAGCTTCGGTCAACACTCCAGTTCTCCTCAGGGTTTTTTATCCTTTGGGCTTGTCTGTCTGTCGGGTTACACTGTGTTTTTGGTTGTCGGGTATGCTTGTGATTCTTCTCATCGATAATGCTCATCAGGCTTCTTTCTTGGGAATCACTATGACTTAACTTTCGGTGATCTTTGTCTGTCAAGTTCTACTAGCTTTCGGTGTTTAAAGTCACATAGTGAATGCTTATCTTTTATGCATTACTGAAAGCATAAGTTTTATCTCTCTGATTATCTAAAGTCTTTAACACTTTGATTATAACCAATTAGATTGTATCAAGTTGATATCAATGACAATACAATCCATTAACTGATTTAATGTCTTACATTGTCTTTCTACATTTCGGTGATCAACTTAACATATTCAAACATTCAATCGGTTACATGTCATCATATCTTAGGTTATTATGTAAAATCTCAAGGATCATATCCCAGCTAAGCTTTGATACCATGCTAAAATTATTTATAGATTAGTTAAGAAATTTGAAACAAAGATCTCTAGTTTTTATTGTAATACTCTAACACTAAGATACCAACTTAGTGACTAGTCCATCTTTGATTAATATGTAGTTCATTTTCTAACAATATCACCATTTTTTCTTTTATCTATGATTGTTCTTTCTTAAATTATTCATATTATTAAAAATTAAAGCCTTTAAATGTGTTGAATTGAATGTTTAATTGAAGGCATATATTTAAAATGAAGATAACGTATATAAGCCAACTCTTTTATTTGGGTTAGGGTTAGCATAAATATTAGATTTAAGGTTAGATTATAATTAGAATTAGAGTAAGGGTCATAGTTGGGTAAAGTGACTAATTTGCGACATATAAGATATTTTATATAAGTTTAATGCAACACATTCTTTTTGAATATATAATTAATGACACATTTAGGTCACCATATATATATGGTAATTAATATGTGCTTGGAAATGAAGCCACCCAAACAACATCAAAATGTTAAAGTTTATAAATAATATGTACAAGAGATATAATACATTTTAGAAACATAAATCTCAAAATTATATATTAATGATGTAAATACATTACAAAATCATCATTGATGAGAATGGTATTATTCCCTTCATTTTCATAGTGATCACGATATACTTTTTTCACAAAACCTAGAAATATAGATACTTTTGTATATGTTGCTTTAACCTTTTTGGAAATATTTTCCATTCTCAATAGTTCATGCTCTTCAACATAATCAATTAGTTTTTCTATGTTTTCTAGATCTTCAAGGATTTTATTTTCTAAAATATCTATATTTGAAATTGTCTGCTAAATAACAAAAAAATTAAGGTTAGTATATAGAAAATTATGGAACTAAAAAAAAGATAAAATTAGAGAACAATTAAATTAAGTAATTAAAACTACACATGGAATGAAAAAAAATTAATAGTCATTGAAGCAAATTTTGAATTCATATAGTAAATCATTTAATTTAATAATAATTAAAGAATAATTGAGCATGATAAGGTCAAACAATTAGTACTAATTGAAGCACAAGTGAAGAAATATAATTTTAGAAACTTATTAGAATGTTGTGTAAATGATCTAGTAACTATTAAGAAATGGATGTTATCAAAGAAACAAAAATTATATTAAATCAATTCCATATCTTGACACAAATAAATTTTCAATTAGTTTTTTTTTTATAAAAATGGACAGTGCCACTATATTATATTAAGCTCCTTAAGAGAGGCTCTAGGAGGAAAGAAGCAGTAAGAAAACCTCCTTTCCTAGCCATAATACATCATATCAAATCATAAAATATGAGTAGCATATCAACCCAAAATGTTACTGTCTCAAACCACAAACGAGAAAGAACCAGATCATTTATCCCTCAGACTCTAACCCACGATATCAAAGTTAGACATTCGAAAGATACAAACTAGATTTTCAATTTGTTATTAGACATAAAGTGATGCAAATAGAAGAACATAACATAACATATGTGGCCATTGACTTTAAATTAGTTTTCTTAAATTCACGTAATATTTTGTGATGTTCTATGTTTGTTCAATAGAATTTGTCAAAGCATACTATACTATATAAAATGTTGACCAAAAAAATTGTATTAAATGTAGTAGAGCAAGTTTCTAAAAACAATATATTACATCAATTATCTTCCAAGAATTTGAGCCCATTTTCTTGAGCCTTGAGATTGGCAATCCTTCTACCCTTTTTCATTTTCTCATAATGATCATATGTGAATGGAGGCATTATTGTCAAATTCTATAGAAAATTTACACGAGAAACTACCACAAATGTTAACCATGTTCTTTCTTTGGTTCCTATATCAATTGTCACTTTTGGAAGAATCAAACCCTAAGATTTGTGTATAGTCAATGCCCATACCAATCTTAATGGAAATTAAAGTGTTCTCCCCTTCTATATTGGTGTTATTGGAATTATTTTTGGATGACGATATAGTAAAAGGTATTAAGTGTGAGAATCTATTTAATCATTAGTTGTAGGACAAAGGACTCTACTAAACTTATGCAAAACAAGAAATTTATACATACCTTGAATCTAATAAAAAACAAATCACACAATTCATAGTATTTACCCCTAAAATAATCATCAATCAACAATCCTACACAATAACCTTCTTCACTACTGTAAGATATTCAAAATTTAATTAAAGAAACTCAACATTTAAGTACGTAAGATTATTGAAAAGAATATACATATAGTTTGCAAATGTTTAAAAGCCACTTCAAAACTATAGTTACAAATAAAGGTACAAGCAATAAAACACTTATAAAAATTTTAAATCATTTTTTCAAAAAATTAGAAAATATTAGTTATAATTAAGAAATTAGAAAATATCATTTATGGTTAACTCCAATCAGGTAGCAATCTAATACTAATTAGAGATACTCTTCTAAAAATTATAATATAAATATTTATTTATTTATAATATATAGAAAATACTAAAAAGATCATTAACCTATCTAATGTAAACACTTCATTTTTAAAGCTGACTTTAATGGTAAATGGATGAACTCTAAAGATTTCTGGTTGTAAGAATTGTAACTGATTGACCCACTATTATATTTTCAATGCCATGGTTAATAAATATATTAAAATAGATAATAAATGATTTGAATTTTTTTATGAATAAAAGGCGAAAGCCAAAATTTGCATTATTAGTAATAAAATAAAATTTAAATGAAATTCCATATCACCTAAAATATATCCAGCTAAAAGATAAACTTAATTGTCTGCAAATTCTACAAAATTTAAACATACCCACATGATTTGTATCATCCCTATCATAGGGAAATCGCTAGACTACCAAAATAGGCAAATAAATCCTCTCCTAGAGGTATCAGCAACAAATGAGTTAAACATTCTTCAAATTTTAGAAAACTTCTACAAAAATAAACCCATGAAATAGGGGAATTGACCTACGAGCTAAAAACTTATCTTAACTAAACAATCGAAGTCATTATGCCTTGAAGAAGGCCTTGCAACGTCTATATGATCCACTTGAGAAATCAGAAACCTGCTACGAGTGCCTTTTCTCTTTCTACTTCCCTCAAATAGGATACTATCAACAAATTAGTAGCCATCACTCTAGATGGAGGAACCAGAGGTGTCACCTACAACTTTTTTGAGGCCCTCTTTCAGTTGTTTCTTCTTGTCTTCCGTGAATTTTCTATTTTTCCCTTGCCCAACTTTTTTTCCTCACTCAAATCTAACTTTTCCCGACCTACATTTTCTTGAATTTCCTCTTCAAACGAAATATATCCTTCCTCAATAAGATAATTTTTCCACCAATCTATCTCTATGGTTTCCCATCTTCCCTAACCATCTTTGCAGAAATTATTTCTTGCTATAGTTCATTTTCGCATTTGGAAAGCCCTCTTGTTCCTCATGATTACAATCAGTCTCTTGGTGATTACTTCCTTTGGGGAACATTCAGAGCCATCCCCATTAATGAAATCCATAAGATATGGAACCATTAGGTTGTCATCCACATTTCCTATTGCCCTCTCCATGTCTACCAGTAGGTTTCTGTTAAAAAACCCTTGACATAACTGCATAGCTTCTATCTTGGTATTCCCATGACCAAGAGGATGGAGATAAACACAGCCAGAATTTCGCTATTAACCCTGAATGTGCGGTCACTCTACATGAATTCTTCCTCTGAGATGATTTTCACCGCTCTTAGCGCCAAATCATCTATATCATTCATAATTCTGGTCCATCGTTCTTGAATGACTTCACTCATAAAAGCTATTTGTCTTATATTTTCAGTAGTTTAAAGCAAAGACCCGACTCCATTTCTCAGGCTTCCCAGCTATTAGGAAAACTAAACATACAAAAATGGTTACTGACAAACCTATTTGTTTTATTCATTTTGGCTAGATTCAGAGCAAAAAGGATTCCATTAACTAGTCGATTATCGTGCTGCTTTCTTTTTGGAGTAGTAGTCAAACCCGCTATATAGCATTTCTGTGTATGTCCTTGCTAGCAATCTGCCTTCACCCTAGCCTAAAATTTGTTTAAATTATTAAATATATTGATTTCAAATACCGCCCCTTTCACTGGAAGCTAGGAGAGAACTTCAAACTAAATTGAAATCCAATCACATGGTAGAGAAAAAAATATTTCCTAGTATTTTTGCTCACAAGATGTGTGTCATTTCTCACCCTTGTCTCCTATTTATGTCCCTTACTATATATAATAGCGCTTGCACCTGAAAAGGTGCAAGTGTAATGTCCATAGGAGAGTTTATGAGTTGATATATAAGACAATGAAATATAAATTGTTTTAATTTTGAATATTGTATGTCATATCATGGTTTAGGTCTGTGTTTTCACTCTGGGCCATCCATCTGTCATACCGCATTTACTGCAGGATCTTTTTTGCATTAGGGTTAGCTTTTAGTATGGCTCTGGCCAACTTCAGCCTAGAAGTCGCTGCTGGTGCACGAGTTGAAGCTTCAGATAGCCATGGTGCCTCCTCTAAACAAATGTCGCCGCAAGTTCATCCCGAAGGTCTTTCACGAGGTAACCCTGATATTGTTCTTAATCCACAGGAATTTGATTCTGCTTGTGAATGGTTAGAAAAGCATACGTTGATTGGATATTTTGTGGGTTGTACTCCTCCTGAAAGTATTCTTAAAGATTGGGTCAACAAGAGCTGGACCCCTCATGGGGTCCATCTTGATGGTGTGCAAAACCTTACCAAAGGTTTTTTCCTTTTTCGATTTGCTAACCCTTCTCAAGTGGAAGCAGTTTTTAACCGTGGACCCTAGACTGTTAGGTCCTCCCTATTAGTTTTTTAGAAATGGTCTCAATATTTTACTGTCTCGGACGAAAAAAAACTTAGGGTTCCAGTTTGGGTCGAGTTCCCTGGCCTCCCTTTTCCATCCTGGTCGTTTATTGAGTCTATTTCTAAGACCCTTGGCAAAGTCATTGTCATGGAGCATGACAAATTTTTCAATGCCCGTCCCCAGAAGCGGGTCTGTGTTGAGGTTGACCTTTCTAGGGACCTCAAGGAAACTATTGAAATTTAGATTGGTGCTCTCACCATCTCTCAAAAGGTGCTTTATTTGAATCTTCCCAACACCTATTATCGGTGTCAATCGGCAGAGCACAAGATCAAAGATTGCCCGCTGGCTACCCCTCAGGTGAAACCTGCGCCTAAAAATGCGCCGATCAAAGCCACCGATGCTAGAAAAAAAGAAGAATGGACTACAGTTTTGCGTAAAGGCTGGAATGCCTCAGG
>MU225138.1:1066060-1079381 GCA_018584345.1 Thuja plicata
TAAAGAAGATGCTGATGATGATGGTTGGTCGCTTCCCGACCCTCCTGTCAATCCCACTAATGCGTGGGGATCGGATGATAAAGATCCTCCGCCTTCTGCTACTGCTCTTGCTGCCTAATGGCTTTATATTTTTTTGATGAATAGTTTTCATTTTCGGCTCTGCCATGTGAACTCTGCGGGCTGATTTCTATGTCCCCCAGCCCCTTTTTTGTGGATATGTAACTTTAATATTATTTTTTAATAGAGAAGGCACTATTCATAAAAAAAAAAAATATTGTATGTCATACAGTTTTCTAATTTTTAATATTATTTAAATTTTTAAAACATAAAATTAAAATAGTTTAATCTAATTAATTTAAATTTCTCATTTAAAATACTATTAAAGTTAACTATAATAATAAGATATTTACTTCATAAAACAATGTAATTTTATTTTTTTTAAATGTGAATTATGATTTTTCAATTATTAATTTATATTTTAGATTTTTAAATTTAGGTTTAGGTTTACACATTCAAAATGTTCAAAAAGTAAAGGAAAAACAAGTATTAAAATAGAATAGTAAAATATTAATATATGATTTTATTTGAGATAAAAAAAAAAAAGATTTTAAGCTTCAATTTAGGTTAAAAGATTAGAAGTTAATATGATTTCTTTAAAAATTTCAAAAAAAAAAATATTTCAATTAATTAAAATAATTTAGAGAAAAAATACGATTTTAATACTATTTTTATCATCATATCAATACTATATTATTATGTAATAATAGATATTATAATATTATGATGTTTTATAATTAAATTATGTTACTTATTTTATATTGTTATATCATTTTATGAAATTTTTAATAGACTTGAGAGTCTAAATGCAATATTTTACAATATTTTCCTATCATTTTATTAGACTCCCAAATCTTATTCAAATCATATTGTTGAATAAGCCCTAAGATCTAACTAATTAGATCCTACAAAAGCCTATAGTTACTCATTTCTCCCATAACTACAAGTTGCATATTCATCCTTACAAAAGTTGTAAAAGCAACTTATGCAAGTATAAGACATATATACACCTTTTAAGATACCAATACAAACAATAGACACTTTCACACCTTCCATAAAAAATTTATAAATAAAAACATTCCTATAGCTTTGAAAAGCTATTGTCTAACATATGACACTTCCAACCATATACTTTTAAAACCTAATTTTAATTACCTAAAACTTTATTATTTTCTCAATCTTTTGGGCTCCTTTTAACCACAATTTCAAACACATATTGCTTTACTCTAATTTTATTTCTTATCCAAAATAAATGTAAACAATCTCAACTCTTATGATGTCCCCATGTTCTGCTAAAAATGCACTAACCCCCTTGGAACCACAAACACATTTCCCTTCTCCAGCTTTTGCAAGAACAACACATTATTTGTGCTGACAAAACCAACCAAAATAGTGCCCTCCATAACAAATATGATCTGAGTAGGGCGAGGATGAATATGAGGGGGATTCAAACCGCTAGGGGCAAAAACTCCATGGTTCATTGATATGCCCAGTGTATTTAATCCTGGAAATGTTTCCACATTACCCGCGGTGATATTGAACCCAAAATTATTGTTGGTTGAGAGTGGAGTAATCCCTTGAACAAGAAATCTGATGCTTTGACTTCCTTTGGGTCTTTGCACACAAAACCGTTGAGCTTCACATTGGATTGAGTAATATCAGCCACACAAAAATCCTGCAGAGGATCTGGGTCTGATGCATTAATGCTCAAGATTATGGAAATCCATAACATGCAACTCAGGGAAGCCTTGATCATTGTTCTCGAGCTTCTCATTTCTAATCGGTTCAGAATGCTCTACGATATCAGATAGGAAAGTCAGTGCTTTATGTGATTGAGCATACCAAGAGCAGGTATTTTGCATAGGATCGGCTAATTTTATAGATTAGTTTCTTGAAGTGTTGATATAGGGAGAACCATGGCCAAAAAATAGCGTACGTCTGCCAGTAGGATAAACAAACCACAAAAATGAAAATGAAAAATCAAACCTGTTGCACGTCTTTTCTGGGAATACCAGCACATCAGACGGATACTCCGCCTGCACTGCCATCTCCAAAACTCAATCCTCAATAAGAAGATCATGAGCTGCCTATTCCTTCTCTTTTCAAATTCTTGAAAAAATCCTGCAGAAACCGAATAATTGCTGAGCCAAATGAAATAAAAGTAATCCAACACGAAGTAAAAAAAAAAATAGTTGAAACAATCAAGCTAAGTTAGCAGTGTGGGACCCTTTTTTCCACCCTTTTGTTGGCCCTTAACGTGTGAAAAACAATACCGTTGCCGCCGTAAACCACTTAAATAATTAGCCACGCCTCTATATATATGTCGCCCCATGAAAAGATAGTGGAAAAATGACCCGCGGGAAAAATATGGCTGCCAGTAATGTTTCTCGGGTTGTGTGAGACAATTTGTCGATCAAGGGTTTCTCCCCAAGGAAAGCCTATCGGCTAATTAACAATTTTTGTTTGGACTTTCAAAGGATTTAATTGACAAGTTATTAATACGTGAATCAAACTTGAAATCAAATTTGAAGACAAAGCATAATATGTTAAATTCAATGAAAGATTAACAACTAATGTATAAATGTAACAATGATAGGAAAATGTTTCCATGTACAAATCTTGGTGCTCTTGTGTGGTGAAGATTAATGAATGGTTAAATTTTATTTAATTTTGATTCACCTCACACTCTTACCATCTGAGTGTGTTCAACAAAATTAAAAATTTATAATAAGAATCTAGAGTTTTCTATAATTACCATAACACTATGATTTAGGTAACAATACAGCATACAAAAATACAAATACAAGGAAACAAAAATAAAAATAATATAAAGCCTTTGAAAGTCCAAACAAAATCATTAAAATAGAAAATCCTCTCCAAAACCACCATATATTATTAATAAAAATAGTCATAGATATATTGCACATTTTCCCACATCATTGACAAAGCTCCCACCTTTATAATTTTAGAAAGTAACAAACAAAAATACATGTAAAGTACCTATTAAAATTTAAGAAAGTAGTGACAAATGGATCATAGTCATGGTAACATTATAAAAAAAAAGACCTTACCCATTCTAGTATCTTGAAGCCCTAAGAAATTCCAAACCCTTGCTTTGCGTTGTAAGAGACAACATAAAATAGCAAGCATAAATAGTGAGGGTGGTTATAAGAAGATAATAAAAAAAAACCATAACCTCTAAACCTTTGCATTGTGTTTATATTCATAGCAAACATGTACCCATGGTATCCTAAAATGTGGTTGGAGGAAATAACATGGGAAAGTAGTAATAAAAAAAAAAAATATTAGATAGATACAAAATTAGGGTTTATTGAGACGTGAGTTTTTAGTGATAGTATATTATTTAAATAGATTTAAAACATAGATTATAATAAGAATAGTTTAAACTATTCAATTAATAATGCTTTGTTGTATAGTTTAATAGTATTGACTATTTTTATGTACGAGTCTATATTATGAATTCAGTGTCCATGCATATGATTATAAAGGCTCAAAATTTGATGCTTTCATGATTACATGCATTTGAGGCATCAAAATGATTATGATGACTTAAATCTTAGATTCAAGCAATCAACTAATAAAAAAAAATTGGTATATCATTTTTAGCGTTCTTCAACATTAAAAAGATGCACAATATTAAAATGCAAAACTATTGAATCTTCTCCCAACTAAAGTTTATTTATAAAAATGGAAAAGAAACATGTATCATAGTCAGCTAGAAAAAAAAAACTATATTTAAATCTATGTTGTACTAATATTTTGTTCACTGGATATGTTGGGAGCTGTATACTCAGTGGGAATTAGTTATTGTCACTAACGCAAGAGTGGGGAAACTTCGATGTAATTTCGTGTGTCTTCATACAAATGAGCCAAAGGACGACAAGCTGTACAGTTGGCAAATTCTTTGGAGGCCTAAATGTTAAGGCGTCTGTTATTTTTTAAAATTATATCGTATGTTTTGGACATTCCTAGGTTACCCTAGAATTTTGAGCACATGTCATCAAATTGGCGAGGACACTGGTTAACAACCATTCCTCCTCCTTCAGCATTGACGATTACACAATTGATACATCAGTTAAGGCAGCAATTCGTATATTTAATATTTACTGAAGGTATGGGCAGCAGAGCCAATTTTGGATGTCGAGCGTTGCAGATTGCTTTGGGCGTTCTTTTGGTGTCTGCGGTTTCATGCGGAAAAATGGAAATTCCATCAGTTAACATAGGTGCTATAATGGCGTTTGACACAACCAGTGGAAAAATAGCGAGGACTGCTATTGAATTAGCAGTTGAAGACGTAAACAGAGAGCCCACCGTTATGAGTGGAAGGCTCCTCAACATTGATATCCGAGACTCCACCCAAAATGCACTCGCAGGCGCTTCTGCAGGTAAACAACACACCCTCTACTCAGCAGATTCATTATTAGTTTCTCTATACTTATGGGTTGCCTTGAAATGTTGTACTGCAGCGTTGGATCTGCTAAGAAAAGGATGTGTGACCATAGTCGGCCCACAAATGTCCGTTGTAGCTGATTTCGTAGCTCATTTGGGGGTTGCAGCGCGCGTTCCAATTGTAACGTTTGGTGCAACGGATCCTTCTCTGTCGATGCATCGATATCCCTACTTCATTCGTATGGTACCCAGTGATTCTATGCATATGCGTGCAATAGCAAAGCTGATACAAAACTACAAATGGAGGGATGTGGCGCTTGTCTACGTAGATGACGATTTGGGGACTGGGGCCATCCCCGCCTTAGACGATGCCTTACGAGATGTCCAGGCAAGAATTGTTTTCAAAGCTGCGCTCTCTCCTGAGGTGGATATCTCCGCAATGAGAAGAGTTCTTGAGGATAAGCTGAAGCAGTTGGAGTCTCGAGTATTCATTGTGCATATGCATCCCGATTTGGCTCTGATCCTGTTTTCCGAGGCATATAAATTAGGAATGATGAGCAGTGAGTATGTGTGGATCATTACCGACGGATTTGCCAGCCTATTAGATTCCTTCAAGGCTACATCTCTCCTCTCCATGAACGGTGTGTTGGGCGTCAAAAGAAAACTCCAACAAACCGACCAGGCAAGGCTCAATGAGTTTGCGAAAAGATGGAAGCGGCGGTTTAGAGCCCAGAATCCTACAATACCAAGCCTGGAATTAAATGACCGCGCGCTTGTTGCATATGATACAGTGTGGGCCGTTGCTATTGCAATCGGTCATCTCCTGCGTATGGGAGTATTTAACCGTAATTTCTCAGAGGCCTCTAGTAGCACAAACATTTTTAATTTCAAGGTTTTTGAGGGTGGAGAGCAATTGCTTAATGAGATCCTAGAGACAAACTTTATCGGGATGAGCGGCCCTGTTCAAATAAGTCGTGAAACGGGAGAACCTTTGGAGAGCTCGTATGATATAATAAATGTTGTTGACAGTCGTATTAAGGTAATTGGGTCATGGACAGAAAAGGGCCTGAATATATCTTCCGATCAGGTTGTCAATTGGGGCGGCGGATCAAGAAAGACGCCACGTGGGTGGGAGACACCTTTGCCAGGCAAGAAACTGAAAATAGCAGTGCCTTGGGAGCGAGGGTTTAAACAATTCGTCAGCGTAAACCCAGATCATCCGAACCAGACATATGAGATTACAGGCTTCTGTATTGATGTCCTCAAATCGGTGCTCAAAAGATTGGATTATGAGTTGCCCTATGAATTGATACCTTATGGAACTGGCAATATCAGTAAGGGCTACTATGACGATCTCGTCTACCAGGTCTATCTCCAGGTCAGTTCATTTCTTTAATTCGTTTCTGCAATGTAAATCTATATTACCAACTGACTGGAATAATATGTGGAAACTGAACCAGAATTTTGATGCGGTAGTGGGAAATGTAGCAGTGCTTGCAAATCGGAGCAAGTATGTAGATTTCACACAGCCGTACACGGAAACGGGACTGATAATGGTGGTGGCAAATTCAGAGGGATCAAGTGACGCTTGGACTTTCCTGCGCCCCTTTACCCCAGCCATGTGGATAACTACTCTTGCATTTTTTTTATTCACGGGAGCTGTTGTTTGGTTTCTGGAGCACAAGCGAAATAGGCAATTCAGAGGGAATCCACGGAATCAAATCCTTACTTTAATCTGGTACTTCTCATGCTCATGCTGTCTTTGTTGTCTTTGTTTCCTTGGCATTATATACATCCTTAATTAATATATAATTTTCTTTCTAAAACCTAAACAGTCTGCATCTTTTAGTGAAGATATTTACTGTTATCCAGAAAGAGGAACAATGGGCTGCTGTTTGTGATCATAGACTAGTATAGATTGAAATGTTAGAATGGTATTCGATCTTATGTAAAGACAAAAGATTAAAATAAATGTATCTATTAAACGTATTTTATAATATCGAAGTACAAAGGGTTAACGTTTGATAATATCGAAGTACATATAACAATTAAATTATGTGTGATAGATTTCATAAACATATTATTATGAGATTAAGTGTGTGAAAGCGTCTTAGGCAAATTTTATTTTTGGAAAGGGCGTTCTCCAATGCAAAATCATAGGTTTAAATGGTTAATACTATGTTGAAAGAGACTTTTTGAGCATTACATAATTTCTTATTGATCAATCTAAATTTAGGAATAATTGCAAATAGTAAATCATGTTTATTTTAACATAGGATTGTAAGACTAAAATCAAATAGAATAATGGGAATATTATATTACATTAGTATGTAATTTAAATTAGAGTTAAAGGAATGCAAAAATGATTAAAATAAGGAATTTTAACTAATGTAAATATTTGATGGTCATTTATGATTGCTCTATGTAATATTTTGATTTACCTTGTTTAGGAATTCGATAGTATAATTTTATTTCATTTTTTATCCTTTGAAAATGATATTTGTGATGTTTCATTTATCATATTTGGTTTGATTGATAGAAATATAGGATTTGATATTGTAGAGGGGGGCTTGGACTTGATTATCATACAAGAGTGAATAGGCAGTCGTAACGAGAATCTTGTGGTTGATGCACTTGATTAGGGAAGGGAGAAAGAAAGATGAAAGGTGGAGATTTGATCAATGTTGATGAATGGTGAATATTGAAAATACTTCTTTCTAAAGCCATGTGTTAAATTTGGAGTCTTGTTCAAGGTTGACTTTTGAGAAATGTCCAAATGATTAGCTTTTGAATCTTAAAATTTATTAGTTTATTCACCTAATAATGAGGGTTTAGAGAGAGAATAAATATGGTATATTTAGTTAGTTTTTTAAAAATTCTAAATAAGATAATTAATTCAATTGAATAAATATAATTTATTTAGTTAAAGTAAACATATTAAGAGTAAGAAATAAATTAGTTAATTTATTTGGATAAGTAAAAGAAATTTTATTCAATTAACATTATAAAAATAGAGAAGTGGGCAAGTGCAATGGGTTTGTTTTAATTAATTCAAATGAGACAGGGCTTGAACCCAACACTAAAGTAACATCAAGTCTAGCAGACAGAAAAAAAAAGAATTGACAAGATGTGAATTCAACTAACTAAGATAAAGTAGAAAAAAATAACTAGCAACGGAACAAGGAAACAAAAAACTAGCACATAAGACCAACCCACAAGCCATTATGCAAGGGCATTGGAACCCCTTTCCATTCCTTGTTTAACTCCTTCATTATGTCCAAGAAGGAAGCTCACTTGGGAGGATGACTCAAAGTAGCATGAGAAAAAGTCTTTTTCTACGCTTAGTCTTCTTTTATTCCAGCTTGACCTATAAAGTGTTGAGCGAAAGAATGGGCCTTTCCATCATCTTCTTGCTATAAGCATCCAATTCCTGAATTTTCTTATTAAGATGAGATTGGTTCGCCTTCAAATTTTCCAAAGCATTGACCATCTCATTCTTCTCCTCCTCAGTCAAAATCTAGGCCTTAATATCCTTAATTTGTTCCTCTATTATCTCCCAATTATTGAGTTTTTAGGAAAAATCATTTTCCACATCCCACATTCTCTCATCCCCTTTCCTTGGGTCCAATCATCTGCCCTCTTCTCTACCTTAAAAATAGCTTCCAATCTTTTATCTTCCTCTTGGCTATGTGTCACTACCTAATGAGCCATTTAGTGACTGCATTCTTCTTGTTATAGAGAATGTATAGTTCATCCACCTTTCTCCTAATTGTATTAAGATCATAATGATCCTTAGTTCATCCTTGATATTTTGGGGGATGGTAGGATCAACCAGGTAACCATGAGGAGTCAAACTAGGGGAAGAAGGGTTTATAAAGTAGGAGGGTGAATTACTAGCAATATTTTCTAGAGTTCAATCAGACTCAGTCGACCAAGAGGAAGACGAGTCATCTGACATAATCATGGTGCTTTCCTTGGGCTTCTATATATCAGGGATCTTGCATTTACCTTTCCTTAGGGGGTTAACTCTGGTGGATGTAGGAGGAGGGATTTTGGCCATAGGGCGAACAAGGGTAAAATTAGGATTATTATAGGAAAATAAATTTAACATCACAGTGGAAATGATTTAGCATAGGGAAGAGGTGAGAATGGAACCTCTTAAATCTACCTTCCAGGGTTGTGAATTTGAGGAGAACCATAGCAACATATTTCCACTCTCGAGGAAGTTTCTGCCTGTTGAAACCATTTTGCAACCTCGGGATATTCTCTCTAGGACCAAGTAAGCTCTTCAAATTTGCATGTAGTGTCCATTAGAGTTTGTAGGCATCATTTTCACTTCTGCTAATAGACTAGGGGCAGCGGCAATGATATCCATAAAAATAACAAAAGACACTACACCTACACTCACCTTGATTTCATCCCATGACTGCAAACTTCTCAAATACGTTCAAGATGTATCCTTTCATTCCATCCATATACTAGTCCATATCTCCTACTTGGATGATGGGCCAAAGGAACAAGTTGTTTTTAAACTTCTCACAAGAGTCTGGCTCAATTTGATTAAGATCTCCCCCAATAATGCAAATAGAATCACAGCCTTGGCTAAATATAGAATAGAGAAAAATGGAAAACTAGAGAAGAGGCCAATAAAAACCCCAAATATCAAACCCCAAGAAATATAAAAATCCTTTCACATCATCATTAAAATTTTAAGGGAAAGTACCATTATGGCCAAGATTGGCAATGTCCTTCACAATCTGTTCATGATCTGCATGGGGGAGATCTTGGGTGGAAGACCAAGTAGTGATGTTTTTGGTAAAGAGAACCATAACCACTAGTCTATCAAAGACCCTATTACCTTCCTGCTAGGTGTCCTAGGTTCTATATATGTCCACTATGTAGAGGAGATCTTTGATTTTGGTGATGACATCAATATTTTCTCATCCCAAGGTACTTACACTAGTCATCATCATAATTACATTCCTGGCATCACCTTCCACAATAATTTTCTTAAACCCTTACGTGACTGCTAGCTCAACACCATGAAAAGTAGAAAAGACTTCAACCATGTAGGCAGTCTGGAATCCTAAGTACCTATAAAATACCACCAATATGTTACCCAACATGTCTCTATTGAGACCACCCACTTCGCCCATCCTGACACCGAGAGATGAGCCATTGGAACTTAATTTAACTGATATAGGATCAGGGGATATCACTTAACATTGTTTCTAAGACCTATAAGAGGAGATTTATACTTGTTCAGAAAATTTGTTAGGCCCCAACTTCTAGCAATTTTCCAATCCAAAGTGGATGGGGAAGACTTATGATTGATATGAGAAATATTGTTCATATTTTCCTTAATTTTGTTGACCATTGAGTAAAACAGATCCTTCCCATAAGCATCTTTATCTGTGAAAACATGATTATTTCATTCTTTCCATAAATCCTGACTTGCATACTTAGAGAATACCACCATAACTCTCTAGTGAAAGGGTGTGAAGTTGGAGGTGACCAACCAGAGGAAACCACCTTAGAATCAATAGATCAGACCCACTATATATTGAAAAAATCCATCAATGTCTATGTAAAGAGCTAGGAATACTGATAGGAGAAAAGAAGTTAATCAATAGACTTCACATTATTTTCACAAAGAGAACATCTAAATTGTTAGTGGACTTCTTCAAATCCCTTCTCTCGATAGACCCTAACCTATATGATCTTGACCAGGAGATGGTCTTGGGCAACATCCCTTCATTCATATCAAAAAATCAAAATAAAGCCTTGTGTGTTATTCCTAACATGGAGGTCGGCAGTGGACTCCTTAAAATCCCTTCTCTCGATAGACCCTAACCTGTCTGATCTTTACCAGGAGAAGTTCTTGGGCAACATCCCTCCGGTCATATCAAAAAATCAAAATAAAGCCCTATGTGCTATTCCTAACATGGAGGAAGTTAAAAGGCCTTGGATTCTCTTCCAAGAGATAAGGCTCTAGGCCCTGACAGATTCCCCATTTTTTTCTTCCACAAGTTCTGGGAAATTGTCAAGTTTGATCTAGTCAAAGTGGTGCAAGAATTCTTTGGTTCCAGGAATCTTCTAAAAGAACTTAATGTCACCTTCTTAGCGCTTATTCTGAAAGTCTTAGGGGTGGATTCCATGGATCTTTTTAGACCTATCAGTCTTTGCAATTTTTTCTATAATATTATCTCCAAAGTGATCACTATAAGAAATTTTCATTTAATCCCCTTCATTATTGCTCAACAAGAGTCAGTTTTTGCAAGCTTATTGGTCACATTGTTTCTCAAGAGGGAGTTAAAATTGATCCTGACAGAGTTAAAGCTATCCAGCAATTAAGTTTACCTTTGAGTAAGATTGGTTTTAAATCGTTCTTTGGTCAAGTGAATTTTCTGAGAAGATTTGTACCTGATTTTTCTGAAATTGTGCAAAGCATAGTTGACATGATGAAAGGAAATCAAACATTTAAGTGGACTGATGATGGTAAAAGAGATTTCAAGGATGTAAAGAATGCTATTGCAAATGCTCCTGTCTTGGTTCATCCTGATTATACTAAAGAGTTCATTATATATTGCTATGCATTCGAACACACCATGTCAGCAATATTGATGCAAGAAAATGAAGAAGGAATACAAGCTCCCATTGCTTTCATGAGTATGCCTCTGAAAAATCATGAGCTGAAGTATTCTCAAGTTGAAAAAAATGCTTATGCAGTGGTGAGAGCATTGAAGAATTTTAGATTTTACATCTTACATTCACATTCAGTCATCTATGTGCCTGATGCCACTGTGAAGAGTGTATTAACACATCAAGATGTTGGTTGTAACCATAGAGGAGCTTGGATTGCAAAGGCCCAGGAGTATGACATAGATGTTAGGACAGAAAAACTCATAAGAGGGAATGCTCTTTGCAGGGCCATAGCAAAGAGTCAGCAAGTTGAAGAAGACAATCACAGAGTGTTGATGGTAAGTCTACACGATCCTTGGTTTTTAAATATTGCATATTTTCTGACTTATGGTGAATACCCGGATGAATTAACTGCTTACCAAAGGAGGGATTTAAGAAATAAAGCTTTGAAGTATGTCATCCATGATGATGTTCTTTATAAGAAAGCAATTGATGGCACTTTTCTGAGGTGTGTTGATAAGGAACAACAGGAAAAGTTGTTGAAATCTTTTCATGATGAAGCATGTGGAGGTCACTTCTCATCTACCGTGACAGCTTTCAAGATTCTAAAGTAGTGCTATTATTGGCCTGCAATGTTCAAAGATGCATACAAGTGGGTGGATAATTGTGAAAAGTGCAAGTTGTTTACAGGAAAACCTCAGTTGGTTGCATTACCTTTAAAACCGGTGGTGATAGATGCTCCTTTTCAACAGTGGGGTTTGGACTTTGTAGGACCAATCAATCCTTCTTCAAGTCAAGGGAATTCATACATCTTGACTGCTACTGATTACTTCAGAAAATGGGTTGAAGCTAAACCTATGAAAAGGACTACATCGGAAGCAGTGTGTGAATTCATCAAAGAACAAATTTTGGTCAGATTTAAGATTCCAACAAAATTGATCATGGATAATGCCTCATATTTCTCATCCTCAGAAATCATTGCCTTTTGTTATGATTATGGAATTCAGATAGGGCATTCTTGAGATTATTTCCCTCAAGGTAACGGACAGGCTGAGTCAAGCAATAAGAATCTGACTAATATTTTGAAGAAATTGGTGGCTGATAATCAGAAGAACTGGCATAAGAAAATACATGATGCTCTATGGGCAGATAGAACTACTCCTAAAAGAGCCATTGGTATTTCTCCTTTTGAATTGGTGTGTGGAGTAGAATCCAACTTACCATTGCCATTAGAACTTTCTACATGTAAGTTGAAAACTGCCATTGAGGATGATGTTTTTAAAGATGGTTTAGAAAAGAGAATTCTGTATTTGACAAAATTGCAAGAAGAAAGGGAAGATATGGTTGATAGGATCACTGAGCATCAGAACCGAGTCAAGAAGTTGTTTGATAAAAGGGCAAGGACAAGAAAATTTATGGAAGGTGATATGGTGCTGCTGTGGGATAAGAGACATGAACCTAAAGGAATGCATTCTAAGTTTCAATCCTTGTGGAAAGGTCAATTCCATATTGTGCAAGTGAATCAGAATAATTCTTTCAGATTGGCATATCCTTCCGTAGAGTCCCTGCCATGTTCCTATAATGGGCAGGATTTGAAGCTATACCAGATGCATAATTGAAGAGCAGGTAACCCATGCGTAGTAGTTAGTTAGGTAGGTGTTCTTTTTGTATTGTAGTTAGTGGTTGTTTTCTCTTACTTCATTTTGAGTTGCCCTGCTCCCCTTCGCCTTCCCTGTATGCATTTTCTCGTTGTTCTTTTGGTCTAAACTCCGCAACCCAATGGATAAGGCACTTACGAAACCAGAGAAGCTGAATTCTTCATGCACTTTGTAGTACATGATCCCCCAGTCAGAGCCAGCTGTTGTCTGACTTTCAGTCACCCTTTTTTCTGGAATTCTTGGATTCATATGGTCATGTTAAGTCAGTCTGAGTCTATGTCTAAGTCTTTCTTAGGTAGGCTATCTTTGTCGGGTTTCCCTGTCATTGCCTTTCCTTCTCTTAGTCGGGCGGGGTGTTCTGAGGTCTCTTCATATTTGGGTAAGTTGTAGATCCTAGCCCGGCAAAGATTTGTGCTCCAATTGATGTTCTTTCTCAGGCAGACATCGAAGACTATTATGGATCGATTCTACAGGTCTCAACGATCCTAATGCAACAAATGGCGAGCAATTTGGTGAAGAGATGAACAAGAATGAGCTCAGCGCGATTTCAGAAA
>MU225138.1:1088779-1103852 GCA_018584345.1 Thuja plicata
ATTATCTCCATCTTATCCTTGCCTGAATTGTTTGTGTCTACAAGAAATTTGGTTAAATCACACAAGAGACAACCTGGTGATCAGTATAAAAACAAATTCATTGAATATCATACACAATCAGGGAGCTATACCTGTCAATTCAGAGGGCAGTGATAGAAGACATACACTGACCCATTTTTTGGTGAACATCCTTTTATTTTCTCACCTTGGGGTATAGAGAGTCAAAGATTGAAAATCTTAAAAGAGGACAAACTGTTAACCAACAACCTAGTAGATAAATCCTAGACTCTATCATGGTGGTGCACGAGGTAATTCACTCCTTAGAAGCTAGGAACAAGGAAGGCTTCTTGCTCAAGCTTAACTTATCCAAGGCCTATGACCGTGTGGATTGGTCCCTCCTAATGAAGGTGTTGGGTGCTTATGGATTTAATAGAAAAGTCTGTCTCATCATCCACTGGCTCATTTCCTCGCCTTCCTTCTCGGTCCTGGTGAATGGCTCTCCATCAGCCTTCTTCAGTGCCTTGAGAGGCCTGAGACAAGGGGAACCGCTTTTCCCTATTCTCTTCATTATTCTGGCGAAATGCCTGGGTAGACTTATTTCAGCTCACAAAGGTGCAGGGGAGCTCAAATGCATCAGGCCTTCTTCTGGAGCCTCAATCTTTTCTCACCAACAATTCATTGATGACACCATCTTAGGTGGGGAAGCTACGATGAATGAGGCTAGAGTTGTTAAAAACTTGCTGGATTGCTACACTAGAACCACAAGCCAATCCATCAACTATAATAAGAGTTCCTTTTTCTTTATCAACACTCCTAAGCTCAGATAAAGAAGAATGGTGGAAATCATGGGGTGTGAGATAGGATTCCTCCCTTCCACCTACTTAGGCCTTCCTCTTGGAGCTAAGCCCCCCAAAGAATTCTGGAATAAACTCATAGATACATTTAACATAAAATTGGTCGGATGGAAGGGTATTATTCTAAGTCAAGCGGGCAAGATATATCTGGTTAAGTCAACTCTCCAAACCCTCCCCACCTACGCCCTTATCTTCTCTCCATCCCTGCTAAGGTGGCGGATGCTTTGGAAAAAATCCAAAGAAGATTTCTTTGGTCTGGGCGGAAGAGGATAAGCGCATCCCTCTAATTGCTTAGGACAAAGTTTGTCTCCCCAAAAGGGATGGGGGTCTAGGTATCAGAAGAATTAAGCCTTTCAACAAGGCTCTCCAGGCGAAACAAATTTGGCAGATATTCCATGGTACTGGGGAATGGCATGATTACTTTGAGGAGAAATATATGTTCAGCAACTCTTTGCACTCCTTCTTCGAGAACGAAGACATCCCAAAAGGATCCAGCATATGGAATGGCCTAATCAAGGCCAAAGACATGGCCAAATCTAAACTAAGATGGAAAGTTCATAATGGTCATTGTGTCAGTTTCTAGAATGACAATTGGGTTTTCACTAAACCTCTGAAATATTTTTACTCTTTCAACTAGTGGAAGGAATCATGTACCTTAATTTATGGGGACAGGGTCAGGAATTACAGAGATGCAAATTCTTGGGTGAATCTTGGCTTTGTCTCCCAGGAATTAACTCCTCTCCTCAAGACCCTCAATGCTACTTCACTATCCCAGCACAAAGACACTTTGATCTAGGAAGGCTCCCCAAATGGATCCTTTATTGTGGCCTCTTCTTATTCTTCTCTTGCTACCCAAGACACCTCACCCTTTTGGGCGAAAGCCTGGCTTCCTGGTCTTACTCTAAAAATCAATGTTTTTTTCTGGCTCTTTCTCCAAAATTGTATTCTCACTGTTGACAACCTAACTAAATGGGGCATCCCTATTACTAATAGATGTACCTTATGCCACTATCAAGTGGAATTAGTGGACCATCTCTTTATTCATTGCAGCTTTACCAGCTCTTTTTGGCACTTTATCCTTTCTCTTTTTGGTCTGCAATGGTGCTTCTCCTCCTCGGTCAAGAAGTTATTCTTTAACTAGACCTGGCCATTAAAAAACACAACCTTCCAGAAAATATGGTCCTGGGTGTTTCCTCACCTTTGCTGGGGGATATGGAAAGATCAGAATAACTGCATCTTCATGGATTGTAGTGCCAAACCCAAAATCATTTTTGAAAAATTTCATCATGCTCTACTGGAGAATTTTTTCTCATGTGGGAATACTAACCCTTTTGTAGGTAACAGGGATGTTGTTGACCCCAAGAACTTTGTGGGTAGGAGACAAATCTGCACCTGGTGTAGTCCCTCGAAAGGCTGGTCAAAAGCCAACTTCAATGGTGCTGCCAAAGGCAACCCAGGTAGGGCAAGAAGTGGTGGAATTATCCAAAATTGATTTGGTTATGGCATTGCTGCTATCAAATTCCTATTGGGAATTCAAACTAACCACTACACGGAAGCTAATGCAGCCCTCCAAGTTACTAAGTTAGCCCACGATCTGGGAATCAAATAACTCTAGTTAGAAGGCGACTCAAAAAACATCAACTGCCTCAAAAATATCCACCAACCTTCATTGATGATAGCAAACATGATAGAGGAGACACATGGACTTTTAAATTCCTTTGACAGGGTGTAAATAACCCACATGTTCAGAGAAGGCAACCAAGTTGCCAATTGCTTTGCCAATAGGGCAGTGCAAAGTGACAAGCAGATACGCTGGCATTGTGGCAGAGATATCTCACATGAAGCCTTAGATTTAGTCGATTATGACGAAATCCTTGGGAAGGAGGGAAAAATTAAAAGTAATCATGAATATGAAAGCTATGCTGGGAAATTGCATCACCATAAAAGGAAAGTACATGACAGGCTATAAGGGCAATATCTACTATCAAACCTCGCACACTTTCTGGGTGTCTGGTAGTAAAGAGGTAACTTACGACATAAGGCACAACAGAAGGCATTTCTAGAACTACTCTGAGATATTAGATTTTTGCAGAAGCTTGCCCCTGTTAACAATTCTCAATCTTCTAGCTATGGGCGGAGAAAGGCACGGGAGGGAGCCCATGAAGGATGGTAAAAAATGGAAAAGGCAGATAGAGGTTTGGAAGTACCTCAAAAATGGGGAATTTCCACCTTTATAGAAAGGCTCCATGGTGGGAAGTCGTCTGGTACTAAACTTTTTGTCAAAAATTGGGATGAAAGCAGCATTGAAATTGAGGGCAGAAATTTTACTGTGACAGAAGAAGTTATCTTGGTGGTGATGAGGATTTCCATAGTTGGGAAGAAATTCTACAGAGACTGAAAGATTTTGGATGCTTCCATCAATGACTTTGTGAGAGACAAGGAGGAAAAGAACGAGCTCACTAAATTTGGTACCCATTACTTTCCTGATGGGATGAAAATTATGTGGCAGTTTGTGCTCCATGCCATCATCTACTACATAACCCTGGACTCCAGGTTTGATAGAATCTGCACCCACCACTTCATGCTTTTGAATCATTTTCACCATGGCATGTTGGTTTCTATCCTCTTTTACCTTTATTCTTCCATAAATGATAATATCAATGGTTATAGAGAAAAAGCCATAGCTAACCCCGCACTACATGAAGGGCTCTTATTTCTCATCTATGATTACTTTACAGCCCAGATTATGGGTAAAGAGGTGAACCAGAAAGAGAAAATGGAGGTTTCAGGCTTGGACTATGTCCCCTCAGACACAGAGGATAGCATGGTCTTGTATTCTTAGGATGACGAAGATTATGAGAGTAAAAAGACCATCCAGTGCTCCTCTTCAAAGAAGAAAAAGGGCACTCTAGTGAGGGTTAAAAAAGAGATCATGGTAACCCCAAAAAAATAGAGAACTATGATTATTTCCTCTGAAGAGGAATATAATGAGGAAGACATGTATTCTGATAGTGAGAAGTATCTGACTTGCGGGAAAAGTAAAAAAGAGAAAGCTCCCTAATTCAGGGAAACCCCCCAAAAAAAAGGATAAGGATAGGGAAGTGGTTTTTGATAGGTCAAACCTGGAGGACAATTTTCAATGCACTTTCCCTATTCTGGACAACAACCCTCCTATGCAGAATCAAACTGACACTGGGATGGAATAGGAAAAGGAGTTTAGTTGTTACATGGCATAAAAGGGAAAGATCATAGGGTGGAGATATTTCAACACAAAGACAGCTAAAATGGAGATAACTAGAGAGATCATAAACCCCAAGGTTTTGGTAGAAGATGGTGGCCCTATTAAGTTAGATGAGCTTATTAACCCCTCTCTAGTTCTGCTCAGCGATGGCACGAGGGAATTTGATATTGAGTTGCTAAACAATTCTAGAAATAGCATTCTCAACAACTATAGGACAATCAAGTGGCTCTATCATGAGGTGGAAGACCTCAAAAATAGGGTAAATGGCACTAACATGGGGAACAAGAACAATGAAATGGAGGATGTAAGTAACCTGTGTACCTGCATCCAAAAACTAGAGGAGAGCATGACTAGGGTTGAAACAACCCTTAAAAAAATAGCAAATCAAAGCTATAACACTCTTAAAAAGACCAGAGAGAAAACCAATGCCCAGATTGATAAGCTAGAGGAGAAACCGGTTGGGAAGGACATGTGTAGCAAGGAAATAGAGGTTGTGCAGGACATTGATTAGGGGCTTGGCAAGCGTACCCGAGCCAAGAACAAAAACACCAAAGACAAGGACCTGGAGATGGTAATCCAGGAAATCAAAGATTCGGCTGCCAGCATGGATTTGAAGGAGGCCGAGGTGGCCAAAATCATGGTGGACCTATCCTGAGGTTCCCTGGCTTTACTTGTTGTATCTGTTTATTTCTTCTTTTTAGAAGTTTAGCCTTTCTTTTTACTCTGGCCTTTCTTGGCCTGTCCTACCTTTTGGACTCTCTCTATTTTGATTCTTTAACTATGATTTCTTAAAACTCTATTTTGGGTTTCAGGATCCTTGTAAAACCTATTTTACTTAATCAAAAACATCTATTGACCAATTGAATCCCTCTCTTTTGTAAATTATCTAGAGTGAGGATATTTCTATGAAAGACAATCCACAAGAAGAAATGGACTTTGGGCTTCACTTGAAAACTCCACAATAAAGACCAATTAAAAATTCGAGGCTAGTAGGGGGTGAGAAGGTGTAAGCCATCTAATTCACCAAGTAAATCTTGTTCACAAAATTTCTCTAGACAATCTTATCTTGTTGTTTCACTCTATAAACTATAAATTAAGAGAGGAGCATAATTAGTTTAATGATCACCGACCTGAGAGATCCATCAAACCAAAAGGGGTCAATCTTCAAAAAAGGAGGAGAAGAATAAGTATCCCAATTATTACACACTAGGGTACTAAGTCTACCAGTAAGAAGGCTTTCTAAAGTACGAAACAAAGGGTGGAATTATAGAGGGATATTGGAAATCCAGGAATCCTTCCAAAATATGACCAAATGCCCATTGCCAATGTGCTAAATGAAACCCTATCTTAAAATAGGAATCATTTTAGAAATATTATACCAAATATTAGATCCAAAAGGCAGAGAAACATCTATAAAACTCAATCCTTCACTATTCTGCATGTACTTAGCTCCTTGATTTTTTGACTAATCATAAGAATCATTGCTTAGATTCCAACTGACTTTACTTAGGAGATTCAAATTCATATTATAAAAATTATGAGCAATTAATCACCAATTCTCTTTAGGGGTGTTTACTTTTCCCTAATAAAACAAAGATAATCTTTTCTTATCTTTAACTCCCAACCATAGGAATCTTATTTTGATGGTCTCAAGTTTCTTGACCCACATGATAGACATATGGAAAAGAGACATGACATAAATATAGGTACCTTGAATGAAATTTTTTAACATCTAGAGATTCCTTGTATTATTGAGAAAAGCTCCTTTCCAATATGCCAGTTTGGTTTGGACCTATTCCAATAAGCTTTCCCATATTGGATTATCCACTTTTCCAACAAAAAGGGTCATTCATAAGTAGGTAGAAGTAAATCCTGCAATTGATAGTCAAGAATTGAATAAATTCTATTAAGAATAATGAGAGGGGTGTTGAATAAAAATATGGCACTCTTATGGAGATTAATTCTTTGGCCAGACACTAAAGCATAATCCTAAAGTAATTTTATCTGACACAGAGCCTCAAAGATTGTGGCTTCTCCCATGAGAATCAGCTCATCCACTAATTGTTGATGAGAAACCACAGTGGGAAATGAATATGATTTGAACCCCTTAAGAACACCTTCTTCCTCATTTTTTAGATGTTACAACCAAGAGTATATTTCATAAGGATAAAGATATTGGTAAGAGAGGATCTCCCTAATGAAGACCATCTAAAGAAGGGAAGAAACCCTTATGGGAACCATTAACAATAACCAAGAACTTAGGGGAATGAAAGTAGGTCTCCATTAAACACATAATTTTAACCCTTCAAAACCAAACTTCCTAAGAAAAACATAAAGGAACTTCCAAGACCCTAGAACATAAGCTTTGGGTATATCAAGTTTTAAACACATGGTATCCTTTTTACCTTTATCCATAGAGTGGAGGGCTTCATGGATAGTAATAATTGCATCACTTATTTGTCTACTTGGGACAAAATTTGTCTGTTGGGGGTGAACAAGCTTGTCCAGAACCAATTTGATTATGTTAATAGACAATTTTGACAGTATTTTATAAACCATGTTGCAGAGAGTTATAGGTCAAAACTCTACCAACTTGTTAGTAGTAGCCTTCTTCAAGATAATAACTATAAAATTATTAATGAATTATTTAAGGATAACACCCATGGCAAAAAATTATTTAGCAACCCAAAACAAATCCAACCCCACCACATCCTAGAATTTTTGAAAGAAGTATGGGGAAAACAGATCTTTTCTCAGAGCCTTGAAAGGAATCAAGGAGAAGGAGACTTTTTAAACTTCCTCCAAGGTGATAGGAAGACTCATCTTGCAGGATTATTCCTAGGAGATAATCTGGGGGATACATACCAAGAGAGAATCTATGATTTGAGAGTTATTAGGGTCAGCTAAAGGAGCCTAGTTTAGCAAAGAAATGAAATGTCCAACCATATCATTCCCAATATCTTCCTTATAAGTTATCAAGACACCTTGAAATTTGATTATTTCTCTAATAGAATTCCTATTTTTTATGCTTCAACATAGATTGGTGCAAAAACTTGGTATTTTGGTGTCACTCAGTAATCCACTAGATCCTTAATCTATGCTTCCGAAATGTTTCCTCCTTCACAATAATATTGTGTATCTTTTCCGAAATAAATTTATCTTCATAATCCAGTCAATCATTCCAACCATTTGTTTCCATCTTACTCTAAATCTCCCCTAACTTTTGTTTTTTCTGAGATTTTTTCTAAAACATATCCCCAAAGGAAAACTTGTTCCATTGTTTCAAGTTAGACCTTATAATATTTAGCTTAGTAATTAATCTTAACATCATAGTTCCATTGACATTTTATCCTTCCACCAATCAGAAATCATAGATTTGAAATCCATATTGTAAGTCCATATGATTTTAAAAAGGAAAGGGTATATTACCTTGGTAGTCCTTGAGGTCCAATTTAAGATAATAGGAAAATGATTAGATCCATATCTAACATGTAAATACAAAAATCATTTATCATAAATATCTCAATTGGAAGATAATAGACAACAATCCAATCTAACTTTAATGAATTGATTTTTGGTCCTCAGATTACACCAAGTAAAGTTATTCCCTTGCATGTCCAAATCTAAAAGATATCCTCTAGCTAAAAAATCAAATAGGTCTTGCATAGAGTCGGAGAAGTCAAAAGTACCCACTATTTTTCTAAGGCTAGGAGAGGAGAATTGAATTCTTCCATCACCATCCAATGATAATTAATGAAGATGTTATGAACCACAAGAAGATAATACTAGAATGCTCTCTGCTTTTTAATTGGGTTAGGCAAATAGATATTAGAAAATATCCACTTAGAGGAAGACAGGTTGTGCAAGAAAGGGATATTTTGGGCATGCTTAAACTGTGAAATAATATAACCCAACAAGTTGTTAGGCTTCCATAACACCTAGCCCACCCGAAACCCCATCTGTATCCATAGCTACAAAATTAGAAAATGCCCAAATAAACTTACCAATCTTGAGAAAAGATTATTTCGTCATTTTGGTTTCTTGCAAGAGAATTATATCTAGGTGAAGTTTTGTTATCATATTTTTTACTAAAATCTTCTTTTGAGAGTTATTAAGCTCTTTAACGTTCCATGAAAAATTAATCATCTTAATAATTTATGAGAGAGAGATTTCTTGAGGGTTCTCTAGCTACCATTAACTACATCTTTTATCTTGTCACTTAGAGAATATCCCTTGTTGATTTTATTCCTATTTAGCTTAGATTCTGAAAATTTGGAGTCTTTCTCACTTTCAAATAGGAGGCCAAAGGGAGGGTAACTTTAACTTGATTATGACCATTAGGGGAAAGAGGGGAAGAAGCTAGTTGAAGAGAATGCACAAGAATAGATGAAGGGGAAAGAAGAAGAGAGGAGGGGGGAAATGGGGAGGAGAAGACACTAGAGTATAAGGGCCCAACTATAATAGAAGTGGATTAGGAAAGGAATGAACCAGTGTATCCAATAAAACCAATGGAGGGGACAGAGAGGAAAGGGCCATATAATGAACAATCTAGATATCTAAAGGACAAATGTCTGGGAGGTCAACCACCAAGGAATCCTCCATTAGTTTCAACAGTTCTAGAGAGTCCAAGAAACCAACATCTAACCCCTTCTTAAGGAGATCCCTACATAAGACCTCATGGCCAGCTCCGATAATCCCCACACCCCTATTAGGAGACAAATAAGAACAAGTGATATAAGTGGAAGTCACACCTTTACCTAAATCACCAAAACTCCCCACCTCCTTAGAACACTCAAAGTTGATATGGCCCACTAAAGAGAAGGTTTGATAATACAAATTTGTATTCTTGTATGCCAATCGCTAAGTAATGGAACCAAACTCAGACCTTAGGATCACATAGACATGAATAATGGTACCAAGAGAAACTAAAATAGAAAAATAAGAAAAACTAAAGAAAGATATATTTTTGGTGACCTAGCCCACCTGAAGAACCTCTCTAAAGGAACTAGATATACCCTCGATTACTTCCTCATCCCATAATTCCAAAGGAATACCACAGAGGCCAACCCAAGTGAGCACCACACTAAAAAGATTAGCCATCAGGTCAAAAATGGGTCTCCACTTATAGAGCTCAAAGGGTACCTTACCATAGAACTATAGACCAGAAAATAAGATGTGCACATGTGTAATATGGGTGCTCCAATTAAGGAAAATAGGTTTTTAAGGGGCATTAAAACACTTTACAAAAAAAACAATAAACCACCACCACATCCCTCAACTTATCCTTTATGGAAATAAGGAAGCAAACAATTAAGGGGGATGAATCATTTTTCACACAAACTTGGAAACTTAAACTTTAGACCATAGATATAATAAATAAATATTCAAGCACAGATCCCCAACATATCATGAACACATTAAACCAATAGTTTTGTGTGGAAACCTAGTTAAGGGAAAAACCATAGTGGGGATGAACACACAAGATATACTCTGTTGAAAATATTCATACCTTGTTATGAGCATTACAATGCGAATTCATATTCATCCAGGCACACTACTTAGAGCTCACTACTCAAATATAAAAGGATTATTTCACAAGGAAGGCTCACTGCCTTAGAAAAAATTGGATTACATCCATAGATCATTAACTATACAATAGAATCTTCATCGTGCCTAGATCAGTTCTATTGAAGAAAAAATACAACCTTATTTTCTATATGTGTTCACTTCCTTTAAAAGATGTATACATTTAGCACATTCACATATCTACGTATCCATGACCACACACACTCAAGTATAGGATCATTACATTTATTTATACATGTCATCAATCTTGGAAGAATCAACAAGGTCTTCCAAACTCTGTCCAATTACAAAATATAAACATGCATAATACAATAATAAATGTAGACCAAGAAATGTTGGCTAAGACAAAGCATGGACCAAATTCTTCATCCTCGAACATGATAAGCATCCAAGAATTATGCATCAAATATCTACAACACTCTATAATCATTAGGTCATCCAAGAACATAAAGAACAGCAATACACCAACTAAAATTACCAATTATGAGCATAATGACCAATGCAGACCACAAACACAAGAAGCACATAATATAGAAACAACCACACACATCATGAATTATTAAAGTAGCATCTACGTCAACACAAATTCTAGAATCATCATCTTTGTACTATTACTTAGGAATACTAACAACAATGACCATCACACTTGAAAAATAGATCTCGAACCTCCAAATAACAAACCAATTGTGTTGAGGACATACATAATTGTCCCAAAAAACCTACCAAATATGTGAAGAAAAATATTTCAATGCAAAGTAATGTTGATCAAAATATTATCACTCTGTCACCTCTGAACAACTAAAAAATTAGACTCAATACAGATACCCATAAGTTAAATAAATATCCATGCATACCTCTAAAATTTGAAAAAAATTGGCTACAGACAATCCAAATCATGTTATGAAATCTACAAAATCTGATTTAAAATATACATGCCACACCAAACAAATTAGCTCACTAAACTTCATTGTAACTTTATCCAAAATATAATAATACAATGAAATCAATGACAACACATACTTGAATATTATTCCAACAATCTCCCCCTTTGGAATTGATCACAACATATGGTGTGAAAAATAATCAATGATAAAGAAATCAACAATCTCCCTCTAAGACTTTCCTCATAACTCTCTCTCTTAATACTTCACCAGTTTTTCACATGAATCTCTCTCCCGTTTGACATCAATGAAAAATTTATTCTTTTCCAAACACTAAATCTCTCCTCAAAATTGAACATATGAATCTCAAAATACAAGACTGACTAATCCCTCTGAGAAGTAGCCATGAATCATCAATCCAGACTACAAGATATGTTTGTAAATTCATTGGAGTGATACATACCATGTTGGTAATAGGGAAAGAGACACTATAGATCTAGATGTGTATTTTCATTTATGGGAATAAGATTATGTTTAGAGCCTAAATATATGTACAAAACTCATTAAGAGATCAGACTGGAAGTCAGGAAAATTTTTGGCTTAGTACATGAATGAAGAACAATGTACACAAAGTTTAAAGTAATTATGGTCTTGTGTTCCTTTCCAAGTTAAATATTTTTGGTGCACATATAAGGGAGGCATTGTAGGGGTGTATAGATGTCAATTCTATAGTTTTGATGTATGGTGACATGTTGGATCAGTGGTTCAAAGATTTGAATAGTGATATTCTATGTTGCATAGTTTGACAGACTGACATGAAGGAAGATCTTTACGGTATGTGGTAATTCAATTTTGGTACTAACTTTTATGATAAATTAGTAAAGCTGACATAGTTAGCTACATGATTAAATTAATTTAAGAGGGAAATTAATTCAAATTAAGGGTATGTGCAAGATCATGAGGGGCCAAAAATTGGCGATGTGAAAAAAATCCACTTTTCACTTGTCCAAAAGCGCATGAAAGCGCTTGTTGACTTTTTAGTAGGCATGGATGCTAGTACACTTGGGAAAACTTGACACCAAAGCACAAGCCTAATTGGGTACTTGATTTTTTTAGGTACCCGATATTTTTGGGTACCCAAAAAAATCAGGTACCCAAAACCTATGGCATAAATCAAAACCTGCAAGTTGTTTTCCTCATTTCTGCTTCCCGCAGCTGCATTCAACATTTTCATTGTGAAAACATTAAAACCCTAAATTTAATTATGTTTTTTCATTACTAATTCTTTAGATAATAAAAGGATATATTTTTAATCTTGCTTTCATTGTACAACACATCTCAATAAAATTGATTAAATTAAACATTCGATGAAACATTATTTTTTCAGGACTTGACAAGAAAATAGCAACACTGCCAAGCAGGGCACTTGGAACCCTTTTGTTTCTGCCAAAGCTTTCAGAATTAGGTTCTTCATTATTTTATTTTTTTTCAATACGAATTTGTCATCGCAGAGTGGTGTGTTTTGAGGATTGCAGGCAAAATAATTGTTGGTAGCCATGACTACCAGTTTGAATCCATGGGTAGAAGAATTTGTTCCTCCTCCACAATACCCTCTAAATTTGCCATCGCAAAGTGGTGTGTTTTGAGGATTACAGGAAAAACAATTATTGGTAGCCATGACTGCCAGTTTGAATCCATGGGTAGAAGAATTTGTTCCTCCTCCACAATACCCTCTGAATTTTCCATTGCAGAGTGGTGTGTTTTGAGGATTGCAGGCAAAAAAATTGTTGGTAGCCATGACTGCCAGTTTGAATCCATGGGCAGACGAATTTGTTCCTCCTCCACAATACCCTCTGAATTTGCCATCGCAGAGTGGTGTGTTTTGAGGATTGCAGGCAAAACAATTGTTGGTAGCCATGACTGCTAGTTTGAATCCATGGGCAGAAGAATTTGTTCCTCCTCCACAACACCCTCTGATTTGGTATTCAATTTCAAATCTCACTAATTATAGGTCTTATAATTTCAAATTTCTTGCTAAAATTTTAATTTTTCTAAAAGCTTTGCATAAATGAATCCATTTTCAATGGAAGAGACACAACCCTTCTCTCAAGACCTGAAATTGTTAATTATCTCTTCAATAATTTCTTTGTTGGGAAGCATCCATCCATCCATCCTGCTATAATAAGGTGTGAATACATGAGAATGGTTTTGTATAGTGTATTGGGTGGGCATATGGCATGGTGAAAGAACACGGGAAATGAGGTGAAAATTCTTGCATTTTTAGCCATTGTTGTAGAGCCTGATGTTGTTTTCTTGTGCATGGAGGCATGTCCCTGTGATAATTAAAGACTGTGATGCAGTAATTTTAGACTTCTGTAGTAATGATAGATGGGTGTGGAACAAGCATAGATAGCAGATCACATGTCCTTAAACCCTACATTAAACACCATTGTTAATGCAAAAGGTTTACCCTTCCTTAAAATTTATCCTTTGTATTGGAAAAAAATTGGGTACCCGAAACCTGTGGCATAAATCAAAACCTGCAAGCTATTTTCCTCATTTCGTCATATTCGACATCAGTAATAATATATTTTTCTACCCATAGCTGCATTCAACATTTTCATTGTGAAAATGTTAAAACCCTAAATTTAATTATGTTTTTTCATTACTAATTCTTTAGATAATAAAAGGATATATTTTTAGTCTTGCTTTCATTGTACAACACGTCTTAATAAAATTAATTAAATTAAACATTCGATGAAACATTATTTTTTCAGGACTTGACAAGAAAACAGCAGCACTGCCAATCAGGGCACTTGGAACCCTTTTGTTTCTGCCAAAGCTTTCAAAATTAGGTTCTTCATTCTTTTATTTTTTTTCCAATACAAATTTGTCATCGTAGAGTGGTGTGTTTTGAGGATTGCAGGCAAAATGATTGTTGGTAGCCATGACTGCCAGTTTGAATCCATGGGCAGAAGAATTTGTTCCTCCTCCACAATACCCTCTGATTTGGTTTTCAATTTCAAATCTCACTAATTATAGGTCTTATAATTTCAAATTGCTTGCTAAAATTTTAATTTTTCTAAAATCTTTGCAAAAACAAATCTATTTTCGATGGAAGAGACACAACCCTTCTCTCAAGACCTGCAATTGTTAACAATATATCTCCAATAGTTTCTCTATTGGGAAGCATCCATCCATCCATCCTGCTATAACAAGGTGTGAATACATGAGAATGGTTTTGTATAGTGTATGGGGTGGGCATATGGCATGGTGAAAGAATGCGGGGAATGAGGTACAAATTCTTGCATTTTTAGCCATTTTTGTAGAGCCTAATGTTGCTTTCTTGTGCGTGGAGGCATGTCCCTACAATAAATAAAGACTTTGATGCAGTAAGTTTAGACTTGTGTAGTAACGATAGATGGGTGTGGAAGAAGCACAGATAACAGATCACATGTCCTTAAACCCTACATTAAACACCATTCTTAATGCAAAAGGTTTACCCTTCCTTAAAATTTATCCTTTGTATTGGGAAGATAATGTTCATTGCTCATCTGTCACAGACTTGAACATTTATTGTATACTAAATGTGATTATATTTCATATGACATGAGAAGATTTTGTATCCTTATGACACATTTGAATGCTCAAGTGTGTTTTAACGGGTCATAGGACCCCTTACGACACATTTCAACATTCAAATGGGTAAAAAGGGGTCATGGGGTCTTCCTAGGGGTCCTAGTACACCTTATCACGCATTAGGAACCCTAAGAAGAACCCACAACCCCTTTTGACCCATTTTAATGGTCAAGTGTTCCCTAAGGGGTCATAGGACCCCTTAGGACACATTTGAACATTCAAATAGGTCAAAAGGGGTCATGGAGTCTTTCTGGGGGTCCTAGTATGCCTTATCACGCATTAGGACTCCTAGGAACACCCCATGACCCCTTTTGACACATTTGAATGGTCAAGTGTGTCCTAAGGGGTCGTAGGAACCCTTAGGACATATTTGAACATTCAAATGGGTTAAAATGGGTCATGGGGTCTTTCTAAGGGTCCTACTATGCCTTACCAAGCATTAGGACCCCAAGGAAGACCTCATGACCCCTTTTAACACATTTGAATGCTCAAGTGTGTCCTAAGGAGTCATAGGACCCTTTATGACACATTTGAACATTCAAATGGGTTAAAATAGGTCATGGGGTCTTTCTAGGGGTCCTATTATGCCTTATCACGTATTAGGACCCCTAAGAAGACCACATGACCCCTTTTGACGCATTTGAATGCTCAAATGTGTCTTAAGGGGTTGTAGGACCCCTTAGTACACATTTGAACATTCAAATGGGTCAAAAAGGGTCACGAGGTTTTTCTAGGGGTCCTAGTATGCCTTATCACACATTAGGACCCCTAGGAAGACTCCACGACCCCTTTTGACACGTTTGAATGGTCAAGTGTGTCCTAAGGGGTCCTATGACACCCTAGGACACATTTGAACATTCAAATGGGTTAAA
>MU225138.1:1113783-1134153 GCA_018584345.1 Thuja plicata
ATGATTAAGGTGGTTAGACATACACCTACTTCTTATTTTTTTCCTGAAATTTTTGTACTGCTGCATTGAAATCTATACTTTTCACCAATCATATTAACTTTTTTTTAGAAAAGGCCTAGTAGTTTAGTAACTACATTCAATTTCCTACAGATTCTATTGTTACAACTTTTTTATATTAGGTTGATAGCTAGTTCAAAATTTTATGTCAAGTTTACTAACCCTAATTTTCTGATTTTTCATTGCCACTTAAGGGCATAGTTTGGCCCCTCATGATCTTGCACATACCCTTAAGGATTAGGCTAACTTGGTCAAAATGTATTACATTTACCTAGAAATGTTTTGGTACCAGACATGAGAGATCAAATCTATAGTTGTGAACCTATATAATCAATAGATTAGGGTTTTTAAAGTGTAGTTGGAGTAGATTTTATGTGTGTGTAAATTTTTAAAGTTATCTACATACATATTTTATGTAGGATAGTGTGATTTGATAGTCTGAGTAGCAAAGAATAGGAAAATAGGGTAGTTCATGATTAGAGTGTATCAGGTCAATTTATGTGCTTATATGGAACTGTAATCACACATAATTGATGCTACTACAACAGTTCAAAATCTCTAAGATTATTTTAGTGATCTAGTAAGGAAGTGATCCTTCTTGTAAAGTGTTGTAGTCCTAGTTGTAATTGAGCAGTGAGCTCTGAGCAGTCAGCCTAAATGCAAGTGCATTCCCCATATTGTAAGGCAATATTTTCTGTAGAGTATTGGCTTGTGGGTTTCATCCCCACTAATTTTTTTCCTCTAACGGTGTGTCCATGATAAAATTCCATGGGTTATGGTGTGATGATTGTTTACTTTATGTTCATGCACGTTATTTCTTGTTATATATTTTAACCGGTTTAAGAATCAATTAAAATAAGCTAAATTTTATAGAGTACTAATTCATTTCCCTCTCAATGTTCCTTCATCCCAACATACCAGTGGACCTTAGTTTTATTTACGAGGGGAAATCACCTCTAGTTTCCCTTTGAGATACTCAAAATCACCCTTAGGGAAAAGCTTCATGAAAATATTCGTAATATGTTCCTTAGTAGGTACACACTCCAATCTAACTTCTTTCTTATTAACCTTCTCTCTCAAAAAGTGAAGCTTGAGAGATATATGTTTAGTCTTTGGATGCAACACTCAATTCTTATAAATCTTAGTCACACTTGAATTTTCATAGTAGAGAGAAATAGATTCATCATATACTACTCTAGTATCCTTCAACATTTTTGTCATCCATACCACCTGAGTAAAATTGATTGCAATAGAAACATATTCTTCCTCTGTAGTAGATTGAGAAGTACAATTCTATATTTTTATTAACCATGAAAAAAAACTTTTTCCTAAGAAAAATGCAACACCACTATTCCTCTTCCTATCTTCTACATTTCTTTCCCAATCAACATGAGTAAAGGCACTCAAAGTAAAATCATAATCTTTAGGATACATAGGTCATAATCAACTATCCCTTTCAAATAATTAAATATTATTTTAATAGAAAAAAAAATGAGATTATTTAGGATCTACTTGAAATCTAGAAACAATTCTAATGTCACTCATGATATTAGGTTTGGTCTAATTCAACTATATAAATATGCTTGTCATAGACATGTATATGGTTTGATTTTCCTTAGGCAAGGCATCATATTTATTCAACTTACATCTGATCACCATAGGAGTACTAACTAGATTTTATTCTTGCATTGCAAACTTCTATAACAACTTTTTCACATACTTGGACTAAGATATAAAAATTTCATTATCTTACTGTATGATTTATAAACCTAAAAGTAATTTCATCTCTCCAATTATAGACATCTCAAATTCCTTTTGTATTTCATTTGTAAACTCTTAGTTCAACTTATCATTTCTTCCAAAGATAATATCATTAAAAAAGTCTTCAATAATTAGAATATTATTATGATCAATTTTGAAATATATATTACCATCAATAGTACCTTTGTTAAATCCAAGCTTTAGTAAATACTTAGCTGATATTCCATGTCATTTTATATGGATTTTCTTCAATCCATTCAAATATTTATTCAAGTGACAAACTATGTCGCTTTGAACAATCAATGTAAATCCATCTATTTTCTCAATGTACATTTCTTCTTCCAATTCACCATTCAGGAATGCGAACTTGATAACCATTTGATGGAATTTGAAATCCTCATAAGCAGCATAAGAAATAAATATTCTCACACCTTCATTTCTCACCACAAGAGAAAATGTATCCTCAAAATCAATACCTTCCATTTTTTAATATCCTTTACAAAAAAATCTTTCTTTATTCCTAATGAATTCACTTTCTTCATTCAATTTGTTTTGGAAGACCCATTTTGTTTTTATTACATTTTTTTCCTTGGGTCTAGGAACAAGAATCCATGTATTATTATTTACAATCAGATTCAATTCTTCATCCATATATTTTACCTGATATTCATCATTGCATGTTTCGTTCACATCCGCAAGTTCAATCTTTGAAATCAAAAAATACTTAACTCTATCTTCGGCGATTCTTCTTCTACTTTGAGAACCCTTATTTATATATCCTATTATGTAAATTCTTACATACCTGGGAGTCTTAGGATTTTCTTAAATTTTAGTTTCTTGTATTCCATCTTTAGCACTTGCTTCTTCTTCGAGATTCCCTGGAATGATTTGAATTTGATTATGAGATTTAGGTTATATTCCTTGATTTGTACTATCATCCTTGTCATCTGAATCATATTTGAAGGATTTAGATTATTTCTTATTTTGTTCATCTACCTTGACATTTACATTCTCAACTATCTTCCTCAAACTCTTATTGTAACATTTGTATACCTTGTTTTTTGTTGAATAACCAAGAAAAAATCATTTATCACATCTAGCATCAAACTTTCCTATATCTTCATCTCTTTTGATATAATATTTTCTTCTAAAGATTCTAAATTTTTTTATAGTGGGAAATGACCACACTATAATTTATTAGGATTGAAACCAGTATCACCTTTGATTTGCCCCTAGTTAAGTTTGTAAATGGTAGTACTCACAACCTCTCTCCAATAAACATGTGAAACATTTGATGCCATCGTTATTCTCCTTACAATGTCTAGAATAGTTCTATTTTTCATTTCCACTATTCCATTATGTTGCAGGATTCACAAAGAAAACAATTGTCTCTTTATCCCATGCTCCTCACAAAATTCATATAACTCACCAGGATGAACTCACCACCTCTATCAGATCTCAGACACTTTAGCTTCAAACTTGTCTCTGTCTCAATCGTATCTTTGAAAATATTCAGTTTGTCTAGGGCCTCATATTTGGCCATTAATAAGGTTACCCACATCATCCTTGAATAATCATCAATCAACAACATGAAATATTTATCACCCTAAAAAATTCTCACTCTAAAAGGACAACATAAATTAGTATGAATAAGATCCAAAAATCCATTTGAATTATGATTCTTACTTCTAAAACTAGATCTAGCTAGTTTTTTTTCCCAATTGGCATTCCTTGCACATAGGGTTAGCCAGTTTCTACAATATAAGAAGATCTCTCACAACATGCTTAGAACTGATCTTGTAAATGTTATAAAAATTTACAGGAAATCTCTTGTTATGCCACAACCAAGTGTCGTCAATATGACCAATCACGAATATTTTCTCAGTGCTATTTAAATGAAGCAATATCAACACTCAACACTACCTTTATTTTTTGTACTTGAAACAAACTCAGCACTGGAACTTCCCAAAATTGTACACTTTTCATTATTGAATTGTAGATCATATCTCTTTTCAACTAATTGTCCAACACCCAAAATATTATGCTTTAAACCTTCACACAAAAAATATCATCAATATTGTTCTTACCATCAAGAGTAATGGATTCTCTGTCACAAATTATACAAGGTGTATCATCTTTGAATCTTACAAAACCATCATCATACCTTTCCAAACTCACAAACTTTCTGTTATAACATGTCATATGATGTGAGCATCTATTGTGAATTACCCATTCATATTTCTCTTTAACTTGTGTGGCCAAATCTCTTCCCTCATTCATGTAAATAGTAGATTCAGGTTTATCTTCCCCTTTGATAGCAATAAATACATATTCACCACCATCTGAACCACCTTTATTAGACTCATCATTTTTCACACCTTCATCATAAATATAGTAACATTTATTCTAAAATGTATGCTTCTTTAATGTGAACTTAGGAACTCTTTTTACACATCTTGATGCAAAATGACCAATCTTATTGCAAGAAACACATTTAAGAGGAAATTTTCCTCCATACTTACCAGTGCATTTGGTAAATATCTTTGCAATAAGGGTTTCAAGATTTGAATCTCATGCTCTTCATCTTCAATCTCCTTCATCTCATTTTCATATTTGGATACACTTATCGAAGAACTTTCTCCTAGATCATATATATCTACTCATCCTTTCCATAAATCATAGCCTTAAATACAAATTCTACCTTAGGAAGGGAATCACCAAATTCACACATCTCAAAAGCTAAAAGATTACCAATCAACATGTCTCTGGGTATATTTATCACTATTTTGATCTCCTCAATAATGAAAACTCTTTGTTTGTACAAAGGAGGTAAATATCTAATCACTTTAGTAATAATCTCTAACTCATCCAACTATCCACTGGCACATCTAATACTGCACACAAGATCATTCACCTTCTATATCTAAGAATTAATGTTCTCATCTTCGTCCATCAGCAATGTCTCATTTTTTCCTTTTAGTCTCTGCAACTTTTCAAGCTTCACATAAGCATCACGTTTATACAAAGTATCCAACTTGTTTTAGATCTCATGATAAATGTTCAATTCCATTATATTTTTCATCTCAGTATCAGCTAGGGCACTCAACAATGCTTGTTTTTCATTGATGTTACTTGCATCCTTATTCTTCTCATCAAGAGTAGTAGAAACAATAAGAGGATTATCACATGGTGGACTTATCTTGAGCTTCCCCATCTTTTCTTGTTGTCTCTGTTTATTTATGCTTTTTAGAAGTTTAGTTTTTTCTCTGGCCTTTCTTGGCCTGACCTTTCTTTTGAACTCGCTCTGTTTTGATACTTTAACTGTGGTATTTTAAATCTCTGGTTTGGGTTTCAGGAACCCTGTAAAACCTGTTTTACTTAATAAAAAAAATAGGAGGATTATAATACTTCTCAATAATCTCCCAAAACTCTTCACCAATGCATCTTAACTGACATTTCATGTGACCTCTCAAAATAGTATAATTTGTGTACCATCAAATCTTGGACTATCCTTCTTGTAAGCTTTCATCTTGCATCACCTCAAGTGATTAAGCTTCCCACAGAGGAACTAATATTTGATACCAAATGATGGAAATAAGGCAATAGACAACTGTAGGGTGGGCGATGAATCAATTGTCACATAAACTTGCAAACTTAAACCGTAGACCACATATTTGATAAATAAACATGCAAGCATAGATCCACAATAAATCAAGAACACATAACACCAAGAATATTTGTGGAAACTTGGTCAAGGGAAAAACCATGGTGTGGATAAACCCACAAGATACACTATGTTAAAAGTATTTCTACCCTATTATTAGCATTACAATGGAAATGCACATACATTTAGGCATCCTATCTAGAGCTCAGTACTCAAATATAAAAGGCTTACTTCTAATGGAAGGCTCACTTCCTTATAGAAAACTAGATTAATATAATGAACTGTACAATCTAGTATCTTTATTATGTCTGGGTCAATTCAATTAAAGTACAAATACAAATTTATATTTCACACTTATTTACTTCCTTCATAAAATGTATACATTAAGCTTATTTGCATATCCATGACCACACACACTCGAATATAGGATCATTAGATTTATTTACATATATCATCAACCTTGGAAGAATCAACAAGGTCAGACAAACTCTAACCACCCAATTACAAAAATATAATCCTGCACAATACAATTATAAATGTGGACCAAAAAATGTCAGCCAAGACAAAGAAGAGACAAAAATATTCATTCTTAAAAATGATAAACATTCCATAATTATGCTTCTAACATCTTGAACATACTGCAATCATTAGGTCATCCAAGAACATAAAGAACACCAACACACTGGTTGAAATCACCTATTGTGATCACAACAACCAATAGAGACTAGAAACACTAGAAGTGCATGATATAAAAATATCCACAAGAATCATGAATTACAAGAGCATAATTTGCATCAACACAAAATCTAGTCTCATCATGATCTTTGTACCATTACTCAAGAATACTAATAACATTGTTTGTCTCCCTTGAAAAATAGCTTGTAGACTTCCCAATCATGAACCAATTAAGTTCGTGCACATACCAATGTTCCGAACAATCTACTAATCCACAAAGAAAATATTTCAATGTGGAGCAATGCAGATCAAAATATTGTCACTGTGTCACCTCAAAATAACTAAAAAGTTAGTCTCAACACAAATACACATAACTCACTCAAATATTCATGTGGACCTCTAAAATTCAAATATACATATGCTAAAATCAACTATAGATAATCCAAAACATATGCTAAAATCCAAAAATCTCTGATATTCAATATACATGCCACACTGAACAAATGAACTCATTGAACTTTAATGCAACACTATCAAAAATAGAGAAATATGTTGACATCAATGAAAAAACATCAATTACAGCACACCCCAAACACATATTTGCATAATATTCCCAAAATCGTGTACCTTATCAAGTAAGTGTAGAAAATTCCTAATTTTATCTTCATGAACCTCCTTCATCATCTTTGTTTCCTTTGCAATGTTATGAATTAGGGAATTAATTTTATCAGTGTTCTCCTCTAAGATTTTATGTGTTATCCATAGAGGAAGTATTCTTTAAAGTTCCGTATCCTATTTAATTTTTTTTTACTAAGTTAATTAACTCTCTCCTCAATAGCATAAACTTATGATACAAAATATTTGAAGAGGCTAAGTTTCCCAATGGTGAGGTTTCAATAAAAGAGGAGGCATTTTCCACTGGGGTTTCCTTTTCATTCTCAAATAGAATATTAATATAAAAAGATACCACTATTGAATCTATAGATAGAGGTTTTAAACAGGAATCCCTAATCACATGTTTGTCCTCTACGTCTAACATAATTTTGTTTTTAGTTTTCTTAACAAGGGGGGAAATAATTTCCTTATGTAACCACCAACAGAGTGGGTAAAAAAATGGATTTTCTTCTTTCCCATAATCGATACTTTTGATGATTCTCCCACCTATATTTTTTCTTTCTTAATAGAGTTTGGGTTATATAAATTTGGCACATAATTATTAGAGGGAACATAATTAGAATCCTCATTATCTACTTCAAAACCATGTGGCCAATTTGGGGCCAAGTTTTCCTATTTTAGGTTCTTCTAGTTTCTAATATGAAAATAAGCTTCATTATCTAAGGGACAATCTTTAGGATTAATGGAGAAGTTGAAGTAATGTTAGTAGATATTCTATACGAATTCAATGCCCTTTTTAGGGGGGTGAGCTTCTTCTAAATAGAGATAGATTTTTCATGCTCCATTATGCAGATAATAAGGCTCTCATCAAGGAATATCCCAAACGGGGTTTTACAATGATATATGAAGCTATTATATAGAGGTGAGAATAGGTGAAAATGTAGAGATATATATTTGTCCTAATGAACTAGTTTAATATCATAAAATAGTAACTAAAATATTGGTAAAGAGATCATCAAGAGTAAGATACCTAATTTCACCTCTACTACTTTAGCCTAGAAAATTTTGATAGTAGACCAATCATATCCCCCATTGGTGGCTCTCTTTATCTTCTTCCATTTGTAGTCCCTGAAAAAACAAATTTATAACTTCATCACAGTATTTATGATCTCTAAACAAAATCCCTCCATTAGCATGCCAGAGACCCACATAATAAGGTTCTCAATGATAGTAAGTTCCACCCCCTAAACCTTTAATATTTCATCATTCCATCCTTGAATGAAATTACTAGTAATCTATTGGATAAACCCATGAAGATTCTCCATGTAATTATTTAAGCCACCTGCCAATATCTCATCCCAAATAGGGGCCTTGTCCTACCACTTTTTATAAGAGGTGGTTCAACCCTATTCTTATATTTTCCCATGTTGCATAAAAACCAATGGAAGAGAGAATCCAAAATTATAAACATAATCAAATTGGCCCTATAAAACATGATAGTAACTCTTTACCAAGAAGCCCTAGCTTTGCATGTCATAATGAAGTAAGTATAGCTCACCAAATCCCTTCACATATCACCAATTTACCAAAGATCTACAATTATCATTGATTAATTTTTTTATATCCTTGGGGATTAATTCATTATCCCTCTACCATATGAAGTTAGGTTTCCTAACACCAAAATTATCAAGCCCATTAGAAACCATGTTTCCTTTGCAGAATAAATAAGATATTTTATATTCTTGAAAATAATTAATCATACTTGTGCTATCCATTATTAAACTTTTTATAGTTAAATTATGGGTTTGAACACCCTTTAAGAAATTAATATTGTTTAAAGAATTATTTTCAATCTAAATCATCCTAAATCTATTAGAAATAACTATTTTAAGACTAATGTAGGCCACATATGTCCTGGCATAGTGGTTTATCTAAGTTCTAAGAGGGAGGACGAATACCAAGACAAACCTACCATTATGAATGAGGGCATTGTTAGATCATCTACATTTTTATTTTTATTCATTGTGTTAATCTTCTCAACCTCTTCCACAATGAGGATACCAAAGCCAACATCTTCTACCATGTGGATCACAAATCTCTTGGTAGTATCCTCTCTCAAGGAAGATGTGTCTTGATAAACATTCTTAAAAAACTTTTTCTTCCTAATAGGACCACTTTTGCATTCATTTCTAAGATGTCCATATTTATTTTAGACTTAGAAATAATATTTTTTATTTTATATTCTATAGGTTTATCCCATGAACCATACCTAGAGTGGAGACTAACATAAGTTGGAGGATAGAGTTAATTGTTTCATTGATACATATCCTTGCAAAAATAAGCCTATTTTTTTGTTGGGTTATCTTTTCCATAGCCAAAATAATCACAAAGCATTCAATAATCCCTCAAAATATACATGGTTGCAATATTCTAGAGGAAGACCTAGAAGATGAATCCTTGTTGGAGCCACCACCCAAAGACCCTTCCTAGGTTTGAACCTTGACTTCCATTTACAATGAGAAAATATGTTTTTAAATTAATTACATAGGTCAATTTACCTCCAGTAAGGATATTAATAATATTTTCCTTATTCATTAAACGAAAAATACAGAGTCCATTTTCCATAGCACTTGTTTTCACACTTTCTTTAAATTTTTGATAGAGATGCTCCAAGGTGTGCTTGCACAATCACTTATCTAGGACTCTACTTGTACTAGCCTTCCCTAGATCCTAAGCTCACTTTTATGACCTTGATAGTATTTTTTCTTCTAGGCTAAGACTATCCTAACTTAAATCCAAGATTTAGTCTCTTTGTGCTTCACCTTGAGGGATCACTATCATTAGGAATACTTCAAATCTTCACTCTATCATGGATGATTCCAAGTACAAAATCTTCATAATAACTTCACAAGTGCTGAAAGGGGTGTGTCTTTCATTAAAGAAACTCTTTTAAATCCATATGGATCCATTGGAATGGGACATCAAGTCTCAATCAATCGAGTTCAAGATTGACAAAGGATTTTGGCCTAATAGGCCTAATTGCTGAATTAGCCCTACACAGAGGTTTTTTCTCAATTCTTTTTTACAACTTACAAAGGACCTCAAAAAAAAAATTCACATTCAGATACCCTTTATAAATACCTTTAATATTTTGTAGGTTTTTGGTACCTAGGGTGTCCATACAATAGAATCCTGAAATTTAGGACAAATAGGGATAATTGTACTAGAATTTTGCAACCCACTAATTTCTACCTAGAAATATATCTATATGGATTGAACAAGACCTAATCTATCTTCTACAGATATGTATGACCATAACCCTTCTTAACTAACACTTGGTTTGAATCTCTCATTTACTCCCCTGCATCTGCACTCAAATCTCTCACTATCATGCACCTAGCCAGGCTCTTTGATCTCGCCTAGGGCATGATCTTAAACATAGAAAAATGACACTTATAAACTCCTACTTAAATATTTATAATGTACAAATTCTCCCCTAAGATATTCATTCAATCCCTAAATATTTCCAAGGTTGGATACTATGGGGGAGCCATTCTACCTAAAATTGCTTTGTCTACTCCATCAACTACACAAATCACAAAAAAATTTACGAAACCTAACTAATAAAATCAAATCCACTTTTCCAATGAATGAAAAGTTCTTAAAACTAACTCTAAAACATAGATCCAATACTGGAAAAATCTATTCAATCCATTCACCAATGCATATACATCAAAAGAGTCGACTGTGCACACAACTCAGAAAACAGTGTTCTTCTTGCTAATCAAAAAATTTCATTACATCGATCCTCTCTTGGGAAATGAGACTAAAGGTATCTAAATATTTCTTCTCCATATTTTTGGGCCACTAGCATTCATATCCCTCCTCAACTTCAAAGGGAATCAAAATTTGTCGATGTTCCATGCAACATTTGCAAAATTGTAAATGTTGTCATGACAACATTATGCAATCTTTTACATTAATTCTTTAAACTAACTTTTATAACCTCTATCTCATTCCAAATTATTAATAAAAATCATTTAAGCCTTTTTAAGAAATTTTCTTATCTCATCTAAGTCTAGAACACTTTTATACCCCATTTCCCACTTTTTAGGCTAAAATACTACTAACTCCTAGAAAAGTAAAAACAACTAGGTTAGATTGAGCCTAGTTTAATCCACCTAGAAACACATAGTGAAAGACCTTATAAGGTCAAATTTAAAATCTACTGACCTGGCTAAATTAATTACAAGCCAAAATTGTAGTAATATTTAGGGGTTTGCCTAGGTGCTCCTGCACCATCTTCCCCAAATGAAAAGACTCCAATCCACCCTTGAATTGAGTAAGTTGGAATCAATGCCCAAATTTTTGAACTCTATCTCCCTAATCCATTTAGCATCTACATTTTTCTCCATGCCACTTCACCAGATGCTCCTTGTACTCCTTATTTCTAGTCTATTTATAGAATCTTGAATCCATTATGTGCTCTGCCTTCTTGATTGGTGCAAATGGTAAGTTGAGTTCCTCCACCTCATGTATGACCTTAGTCAAACTTTGATCTGGATCTAGTACTGGTCCTTTGTATAATACCAAGTCTTCTACATTAAACATAGGAGATAATCCAACATCCTCTGGAATTTCCACCTTGTATGCATTTGTGCCATATTTGGGTAGTATGGTACATGATCCAATTCTTCTCATTTGTAGCTTATGAGACACTCCTTTCTATAATATTTCCTTGTTGAGATGGACCATCAATAGATGCCCAAATTAGAATTGGACATCCCTCTTTCTTTCATCCACTTTTCTCTTAATCTTATCTGTATTTTCAGTCAATGTATTCCTGACTATCTCATGCACTTCTTGCATAGAATGTGCAAAATCTTCTACATAGCCACTACACTTGGCTCCATCCTTCAGATCTCTGAGTTTGAAAATGCCTATAGGGTGTAGGCCATAAACTATCTCAAAAGGACTCTTACTAGTAGTCCTATTCAAAGTACCATTGTAGGCATACTCTGCATGTCCAATGAGTTGGCCCCAAGTCTGACCATGCTCCTTAGTTAAGCACCTTAGGAGATTTCCTAGACTCCTATTGACTATCTCATTTTTTCCATAAGTCTGAGGGTGATGTGCAGACCCAAAAGATAAATTTGTTCCAAGATTTTTCCATAGGGTCTTCCAAAAGTGGCTCATGAACTTTGTATCTCTATCTGACACTATGCTCAATGGTAATCCATGAATTTTGACTACCTTCTTGAAGAATAGGTGAGTTATCTGACTTGCATCATAGATTGTCTTGCAGGGTACAAAGTGTTCCATCTTACTAAATCTATCCATAATAGCATAGATGTTATCCATACCTTGTTTGGTCTTAGGCAATCCTACCACAAAATCCATTCTCAAGCATTCCCATGGTCTACTAGGGATAGGAAGAGGTTTGGTAAAGGCATGTATTGGAAGATGTACCCTTTTCTTTCTAACATAAAACAAAACTTTCTATATACTTCCTAATGTCCATATTCATCTTAGGCCAAAAGTAAAACATCTACACTAATTCTTGGGTCTTGTTGACACCAAAATGCCCACTAAGTGCACCATTGTGTTTTTCTTGAATAAAATTTTCTCTTATAGAGCCTCTAGGAACACATAATTGACTTCGTTTAAACAATAGATCACTCTGAAAATTATATTTAGAGAATTCACAATAAAAATGATTCTAGTATTCTTGACATACCTTATAGATGTCTGCAAAGTCTCCATCTTCTGCATATAGTTCTTTGAAGCTCTCAATACCCATGCTCTGCAAGTGTATCTCTTGTAATCTTAGGGATCTTCTACTTAAGGTATCTACTACCTTATTCAGCAATACCTTCTTGTGTTTGATGTTGAAAGTGTAGGCCTTTAGATATTCTACCCACTTCATATGTTTATGATTGAGCTTATCTTTTGAATTTATGAAACTCAGTGCTTGGTTGTCCGAAAAGAATACAAACTCCTTTGTAAGAAAGTAGTGCCTCCACTTCCTCAGTGCTTGGACTAGAGCATACATCTCTAGGTCATAAGAAGAGTACTTATTCTTGGCTTAACCTAGCTTTTAAGACTGGAAAGCCACTGGTCTTCCCTCTTGGCTCAAGACAACACCAATATCCACATTGCTAGCATCACATGCAACTGTGAACAAATTCTCAAAGCTTGGAAAAATCAAGATTGGTTGAGTAGAAATATTCTTCTTCAACAACTCAGATCCATGGTTAGCTTTCTCATTCAACACAAACTTATTTTTCATTCCACCTTAGATAGTATCTAACATAGGAGAACAAATTGCACTTAATTGCTTTATAAACTTCCTATAATACTGAGATAAGTCATGAAAACTTCTTACCTCTATTGTTGTTCTTGGGGTAGTCCAATTGAGAATGGCTTCCACTTTGCTTGGCTCCATCTTTATATTTCCTTGAGATAACACAAACCCAAGGTATACTAACTCCTTTTTTATGAATTCACATTTCTCCAAGTTTATCATCAACTTCTCCTCATCTAGCTTCTTGAAAACTATCTGCAAATTTCTGAGATGTTCTTCTATGGTCTTACTATAGTTGAGTATATCATCCAAGTATACTACCACAAATTTTCCTTTGTATTCTTTAAGGACTTCCTTCATGAGTCTCATGAATAAAGATGGGGCAATGGATAACCCAAATGACATTACAAGCGACTCATATAGTCCTTTTGTGGTCTTGAAGGATGTCTTCTATTCATCTCCCTCATTGACTCTGATTTTTTGGTATCCACTCTTTAAGTTAATCTTTGTGAAAAACTTGGCTTCTCCTAGAGAGTCCATTAGGTCTTCTATCCTAGGGATAGGGAACCCTATACCAAATGGTTATCATGTTTATTGCCCTTGAGTTAGTACATATCCTCCAAGTTCCTCCCTTTTTTGGTGCTAATATAGTGGGTACGAAACAAGGACTTTAATGCTTTTCCTAATAAGACCTTGGCTTAAGAGTTCTTGGATTTGCTTAGCTATTTCCTCATTTTGTTGAGGGGTCATCTTATAGGCTTCCTTGTTAGGAAAGGTAGCTCTTGGGATAAAGTCTATTTCATGTCTTATAGTTCTCTTAGGGGGTAAGGCTGATGGTTTTCCATCAATGACAATGCCTTCATACCTATGCAACATCTCCTGCACTTCCTTTGGTAATTTTTTCTTCTTGACTTCCTTGTCTGTACTTTCTTCTTTTGGCTTCAATACAAGTGAAAAAAAAACTCCCTCTCCTTCTTCTAAGGCTTCTAAGAACTCCTTCTCACTAAGAATAAGAACATTGGGACTAGATGATTTCATCTCTCCATCCTCTAACAATGACTGTATTTTGAATGTCACATTGTCCTTCTTGAAAGAATATGAATTCTTTGCTCCATCATGCATGGCTTCCCTATCAAGTTGCAATGGTCTACAAAGGAGTAGGTGACATGTATCCATAGGTAGGACACCACACAAAATCTTGTCTTTGTATCTCCCAATGAATAAATCCACCCAAGCTTGTTCATTGATAAGGACATGTTATCCTTTGTTCAACCAAGTGACTTTGTATGGGTTGGTATGGGGTATTCTCTCCAATTTCAATTTTTTGACTGCCTCCTCTAACACTATGTTGTCAATAGACCCTAATTCTATGATGACTCTATAAAATTTTCCCATCATCTTGAATTTCACACTAAACAATGATCTCCTTTGACTAGGTTCCTCTTTCACTGGCTCCTTAATAAATGCCCTCCTCATCATTAATTTCTCACCATCCTTTGACTCTAGGGGTACCTCAGGGTGTTTACTTCCATAACTAGTCTCCTCTTGAACATATTTTACCCTCTTATAACCTTCATGAGAAGTAGAGCCTTTTTTTGGACATCTATCTACAGGGTGTCTCATCTGGTTGTATTGGTAACATTTCATGTTTGCAAGATAGTTACATCTACCTTGGCTATTGCTTCTTCCTCTTCAAATACTATTAGATTTCCTTCCTCTATTAGATTTGCCTCTGTTTGAGCTTCCTTCTTTCTACTCAGTAAGCTTCATCTCTCCTTGACTCTTTGTTATAGGATTTATTCCACCATATCCACCTCTTTATCCTCTATTATCTCTTCCTTTTCCTCTACCTCTGGTGGTGCTAGAATCTTGTTTCTTTCATAGCTTCTCTTCCACCTTTATTTCAATTTGGTGACATTTTTGAACAGTATCAGGGGTCAATAGACTCATTTCATCTTGTATAATACACTCGAGACCATTAATGTATCTAGCTACCTTTACTTTCTCATCTTCTGCGACTCAAGACCTCATGCATAATCTCTGAAATTATTCAATATAGGAGTTTACACCTAGGTCCTTCTATCTTATACCTTGTCTTCTTTTATGCAATTGGATTTCATAATCCTCAAGAACATAAGTATCTCTGATTTTTATAACCATAGCCTTCCATGTAGAAATGGGCTTTTTTGCCTCCTTCTCTCTCTGATCTTGGACAAATTTCCACCAAGTGAGTGCAGGCACTCTTAGTTTGGCCTTAGAAACTTTAACCTTCTAAGCATTAGTAATTCCATCACATTCAAATTGATTCTCTAGTCCTTCTATCTAATCTAGGAATATATTTGGTTCCATCTTCCCACTAAAGATAGGAACTCCTTCTAGAACCTTACCACTTAAGGCCTTTAGTTCTTTTAGGAATGTTTCCTCAGTGAGAACATGACCAGCTTCAGGGAATTCATCATCTAATGCAATCTCCTTACTCTTTCCTTCAACCTTATCCTTCACTTTTTCTGTCTTCGCATCCACTTCATCTACCTTTTTTTCTCTAATTAAGCTAATATGTCTCTGAGTATTCTATTCTCTTCTTCTTTATCATCTACCTTCTTTTCCAACTCTACATTGGTCACCATTATAAACTCTCCTACTGACTCTTCTGGTTGCAACATTCATCACAAGCCTCATCAAACAAGCTTTGATACCAATCTGATAGAGATGCTCCAAGGTGTTCTTGCACAATCACTTATCTAGGACTCTACTTTTCCTAGCCTTCCCTAGATCCTAAGCTCACTTCTATGACCTTGAAGGTCTCTTCTCTTCAAGTCTAAGACTATCCTAACTCAACTCTGAGAGTTAGTCTCTTTGTGCTTCACCTTGAGGGATCACTATAATTAGGAATACTTCAAATCTTCACTCTATCTTGGATGATTCCAAGTACAAAATATTCATAATAACTTCACAAGTTCTGCAAGGGGTGTGTCCTTCATTAAAAAAACTCTTTTACATCCATATGGCTCCATTGGAATGGGACATCAAGGCTCAATCAATCGAGTTCAAGATTGACAGGATTTTGGCCTAATAGGCCTAATTGCTCAATTAGCCCTACACAAAGGGTTTTTTCTCAATTCTTTGTTAAAAATTACAAAGGACCTCAAAAAAAAACTTCACATTCAGATACCCTTTATCAAGACCTTTAATATTTTTTAGGTCTTTTGTACCTAGGGTTTCCATACAGTAGAATCCTGAAATGTAGGACAAATAGGTCTAATTGGAATAGAATTCTGAAACCCACTAATTTATACATAGATTTAACAAGGCCCAATCTCTCTGCTAGCAATCTGTATGACCATAAACCTTATGAACCAACACTTGGTTTGAATCTCTCAGTCACTCCCCTGCATCTGCACTCAAATCTCTCCCTGTCATGCACCTAGTCAGGCTCTCTGATCTCGCCTAAGGCAGAATCTTAGGAATAGAAAAATGACACTTACAACCTCCTACTTACATATTTACAATTTACAAAGGCTCCCCTACCATATTCATCTAATCCCTAAATATTTCCATGGTTGGATTCTATGGGGGATCCATTCTACCTAAAATCACTCTGTCTACTCCAGCAACTACACAAATCACAAAAAAATTTACAAAGCCTAACTAATCAACTCAAAACGACTTTTCCAATGAATGAAAATTTCTTAAAATTAACTCTACAACACAAATCCAACATTGGAACAATCTATTCAACCCATTCACCAATGCATATACATCAAAAGAATCGACTATGCACAAAACTCAGAAAACAATGTTCTTCTTGCTAATCAAAAACTTTCATTGCATCAATCATCTCTCAGGAAATGAGCCTCAAGGTATCTAAATATTCCTTCTCCATTTTTTTAGGCCACTAACATTCATATCCCTCCTCAACTTTGAAGGGAATCAAAATTTGTCGATGCTACATTCAACATTTGCAAAATTGCAAATGTTGTCATGACAACATTATGGCATCTTGAACATTAATGCTCCAAACTAACTTTTATGACCCCTGTCTCATTCCAAATGATTAATAAACAACATTTAAGAATTTTTAGGTAATTTTATCATCTCACCTAAGTCTAGAACACTTTTAGACCCCATTTCCCACTTTTTAGGCTAAAATAGCACTAACTCCTAGAAAAGCAAAAACAACTAGGTTAGATTAAGCCTAATCTAATCCACCTAGTAACATAGTGCAAGACCTTCTAATGTCAAATTGAAAAGCTACTGACTTGGATAGAGTCAGTACAAGCCAAAATTGTAGTAAGATTTAGGGGTTTGCCTAGGTGCTCTTGCACCAATTTCTAGTATAGATCGAACCACTTCCTAAAATATTCAACATAGGTTAGAAAGTGAGAATATTTCCTACAAGATATAGGCTTAGTTCAACAATAGTGTCATTCATCAACTCATTCTAGGAACTTCAACTATTAGACCATTGATTTTCCATGTCTTCTCTGACTCAACCAAAGAGGTTTCTTTGTTCATTTTGTAAGATTTATTACTCAATAGTTTGTCAAAAAAATTGCAAGATCCTCTTCTAAAAAATAGGTACTCCAACTAATAAGATAGAGAAGTAGCAAGTACTATAGTAGATCTATGACCTACAATAGTAGAGGTAGCTACATTTAGACACAAAATAGTAGGGTCAAGAGGAAAAACCCCCTTTTTTTAGGGGGAGATAGGGACACCTATGGAGGGCGTCCATCAATTATTCCCATTGGGAACCTACACATAATAGCAACAAAATTGAGCACCTTCAAGACCTAACCCTATTAGAGACACAAATCTTCATCAAAATATAATTAAATATTATTTATGTTTACTGATATTATTATAAAATATTTGACTATCATTTATACATTTATGGAAAATGACAATTTGATTTCAACAATAAAATTGTAAAATTTCTAAAAAAATTAGAAATATAGTACAATGTTTCTTACGTATAGTACTTACTAATAAAATCCAAAGAATATTTGATTGTATATTTGTACTATAGTAATCACATGATAGGTAATTTATAAATTTTTTTGGTCTAGTTAACTAATTGAAATCGTATATTACTTTGGGAAATCATAATAGATGTCTAACCTTGGAAAAATCAATTGTCAATATTCTATCTAGAGAAATAATTTGTAAAAATGCTTTCTTAGATGGTTACTATCTTGAATGTATAACTTGTACACGAATTGAGAAACTTTTCTGATTAATAGAAATACTAGGTAGATTGTATTTAGAGTGTAGTTTTTGAAAGATACATAAAGACTCTTTTTTAATTGACATGTCAAAAGGAGGTCAAATCCACCATTGATATTTTTCCCTCAAATTTACAAGCTAAAATATAGAAACCTTCAATTGGTGGATTATTTTTTTCTTTTGGGAAAACATTAATGAATACACTTGGAAGACATGGGTATATTTCATCAAGAATATGTTTGATATTTTTAGTATTTTTCACCAACTCAAGGCCCTAGTGGAGAAGACATGGGAATTCTGTTAGGTCCTTGAGAAAAGACAAAGATTATATATATATATTCTAGAAAAATTATTCTTCGTAGAAAATATAATTTGTTTACTAATCAGTATACTCCTCAATAACATGTGTGCCGGAGAGAAAGAATGAAACAATCATAGGTATTGTTAAGAATTTATTGAAGTCCAAATATTTTCCAAATGAATATTTGGAAGAGGTTGTAGGATTTACATTCTACATAAAAAATATTTTCCCAAACAAGATTGTAAAGAATATGATTATTTAGAAGGCATATATTGGAAGAAGATACTATATTTTTCATATGAGAGTCATAGATGTAAATAATATGTACATATATAATATTATGATAAAATAGATCTCTAGGTTTGCCCATGCAATCTAAAGATATCAATTTATCTCATAACATGAGAAAACCAATAGGCTATATATTGTACCCAAGGAAGACCTAGGATCTCGAATCCATGTTGTAAAATATTTAGATAGGAAGTGTTTGTGAATGAACTAGGATGGAAATGGTAAAATAAATAAACTTAAGATATAATATTAAATAATATGAACGACGAGAACATAAAGAAGAACTTGGCATAGAAATATAGAGCTGATTGTATTGGATAAAATAATTGAGTACTCTAGTTTGAAGGTTGCAATGACTTTAAAAATAACTAGAAATGAAATTAGGAAGCTTTGTGAATTTATCTCCTACAAAACTTAGGTCAATATAGAAAGACAATTCTGATGGGTGTCATAGTCTAAGGGTTTTTGTCTTTTCTTAATATCTGGCACTACTTGATAATGTTTTCTCATATAGTTGGATCTCCACTTCAATACATGGTAGGGAAAAGTGTTAGTCTATATAGAGGCTTACCAAAGTAGAACTTTGTGTAGTGTTATTGCTTCTAGAAAGATAAATGATGTGATAGGAGTGTGTTCTCTTGTAAGGATAGACGCTATGAAATATTAAAATGACAAGATATTACCTAAAGTATTAAATTCTCTCATGGAATCTCACACAAGGTTTGAATTGATGCCCATGAAGTCATACGACATGTTAGTGCATGTTGAAAACATGAAATGATATGATATAATTTATCCTAAGTATTATAGTAGACTTGAATGCTTTGTTTATTGAATGTGAATATGTTCTTGAATGATTAAATCAATTTCTAGCTTAAGAATGTGGATTGCTCATTTTAATATTGTAGACTTTGAAATGAGAAAGGAATTTTTATTTATATATAATTTACACCTTTTCAAAACAACATTTTGCAATAGGTTGATGAAGCAAGGTTGATTTTTGTAAATCATAAGGCCAACTTTCAACCTTTAAAAGTTGATCCCATTTTCTTACGATAAAGGAATTGCTCTCCTAGTCCTAAAAAAATGGGTTAGCAAAAAGGTTGGTTATAGGTAAATAAACTAAATTTTCCAAAATGGTCCTAAAATCAAGCACATTCACACATAAATCAATCAGCCATATGAAAATGAGTCCTAAATCTAATGTAAAATTGTTAAGATAAACTATTTATGATACTAAAATGTCTAGATATTTTATAAATAAATAAAAACTAAAAAGGAGAAAATATGTATTTATAATACATAACGAGGACACAAAAACTTACAAGTTGTATAATCAAACAACCAAAAAGATGATAATTGAAAGATGCACAATGCATACAATAAAAAAAAATTAATAAAATTTTAGAGAAAAATTTATTATTACTACACATTTACCTAAAAATATTTCATCTAAGTATTCCTATGTGGTACATC
>MU225138.1:1134350-1155273 GCA_018584345.1 Thuja plicata
ATATACATACTTCAAGTGGTATATGAAATTCAACATTAGAAATTATGAAATAGAAAATAATAATCCTAATGTGTACCACTAATTAAAATGAAGGTAAACATAATGTTGATTAATTTTTATCTTTTATACTTTTTTTCAAAGGTAAAATTTATCCTTTTCATTTTAAAGAAGCAAACATGGATGAAAATTGGTACAATCCATGCATGGAGTAATTAATACATGTGATATACTGCATTGTCAAAAATGAACTAAAATGGTAGGAGAAAATGGGTTTATAAGATAAATATTAATAGACAAGGACATATGCAAAAATGTAAGGAAATGCTAGCATTTGACAATAATGAATCTTTTCCTCCAACAACCTATATAGACATAGTAAGAATACTATGAAGATTTACATCTCAAATAAGTGGCCAATATAATATATAGATAGATGTAAACTATAAATTTTTGAGGAGCTTCCTAGAATATATGGGTGGAAACCACCAAGCTATCATTTTTTTGGCATGAGCAGATTCAATAAGTGGAACAATGTACTCAAATATTTAATTGTAAACCTATATAACATTGGTTTAACATTCATAAATAATTTACTAGATGATTTGTTCAAGGGGCCCATCAAGAAATATTTGAGATGAAAAAATTGGGTCTCATGAAATATTTTATTTTCCTTAAGGTGAATCAATATAGCACATCATATTCATTTCTCAAGTCAAATCTACTATGGAATTGCTTCTTTTGTATCGATTATTTCATATCAAATATTTAGAATTGATTAGCTACTTGATAGGGGATAAATAATATAACAATAGAATTTTTTCAACCAAGAGCAAAGAACTAAGGGGATCAACTCCATAGAATCCTACTGTGGTATGAGCTTGAACTTGCACTTTATGGTGGCAAGTTGGTGTAGGAGCACCTAGGGTAGAAGCCCTAACCTTTTTGTTTTGGATCATTTAATTTTAGTTAAATGTGTTAAGGAAAGTTTAGGATCATTTTGGATTGAGTTAGGAGAGGGTGTGTTAAGTTGTGTGTGGTTTTGATCCAAATGACCTTTGCAAGATCCTAATGAGCAAAATGGGTCAAATTATATGTTTGGTAGTCAAAGTCCTTAGAAGGAAATTTTTGAAGTTTTTAGCATCCTAGGAAATGTTTTCTGACCTACTGGTGTCCAACTGAGGCATTAGAATGACAAGAGAGAAAACATGTAAAAAAGTGCAAAAGTTGCTTGAGCAACTTTGCAACTTTTAAATGCTGCTCGACAATATTTTCAACAAGTTGTAAAACTACCCAAGAAGCAGTTATGGGTTGGTTTAGACTATGTTGATGGATCATATAGACATGTTTAAGGGTCTTGGACAGTGTGTAAGGAGTTTGATAATCTTATAGAAAATTTTGATAAGAAATAGAGGAGAACAATGACTGTATTTACTATGTTTTGTATCCAACCATTTCTTAATGGATTGAATTAGATTTTTTGTTAGTGTAATTAGGTTCTAATAGTTTATTTAGTGCACTATTTGGTAGTGATTAGCTTCAATATATTATTTTGTAGTTGAATGAAAATATTCTTCCTATTTTGGGTTCACTGGATTAGACAGGACTATAAATAGAAACATTACTCCCTAGAAATTTCCCATTGTAAAAAATCTTTGTTCCTTCGAGATATGGTAGAAGGGTCATTGTACATTAGTTTTATTTTTGTTTTAGGCTCTAAATATTCAATTTTAAATTATGAGCTCTTGCCCTAGTAAAGCTTAGCTAGGGACAATTGAGGAACAGTGGAATCCATTTGTAAGGTTCATTGGAAAGAAGTGATCCAGTGCATGGAGAGTGGACCAAGCAAGAGGATAGACTTCTGTGTGCAATGGTGATGGGCGATGAATTCATTTCATCAAGTTTTGAAAGGAGTTGTTAAAAATAGACCTATTACCCTATAATTAAGGACTCGATCCCTAAGGGATTTGAAGTATAGTACGGAGGACTTGAGACACCCAAACCCAAAAAATATTTTTTTGTCTCTAAAAAGGGTATTGGGATCCAACACCAGTTTTGGGATTTCTTTGGGAACTTTGGGAGTTAATGCATAATATGTGTCAGATTGGGGCTACAAGAAGTCACTAAGCCTATTCCTTGAAACAAGGAACTCATTGAATGTATAGAGGACCTATAGCTTTAGATCTTCATGATAGAATTTTTTAGGCATAAAGAAGTGAGGATCAACCCTGTAGGTGCTTGTGAGATGTAGGAGCAGTTGTGATGGAATCTACCTTTGTAGATTCAATGAAGACTGAACTCTAATTGATAGTGGAATTCTTTGGTAGAAAAGGTGAATGAACTAAGTGTTCCGCCTTTGGGTTAGGTTAGCAGTTCAAATCCTAATAGGTCCAGAGTAGAGGCCTAAGAGAGAGTCAAGCTGACTCAGTGAAGGAGCTCCCTATCACAGGGCCTTGCAATCAACAAGATGTAATCCTTGGTATATTCATTAAAAACTACTTAACTTCATTAGTTTTACAAAGGGTTACTCACTACCAAAGATATAATTTAAAATTTTTTAATATAGAAACTATAAGCCAATACCAAAACTAGTTATATCAAGTTTAAGTTAAGAAAGGGTGACCAAGGTTGAATTTTGACCCAACATTGTATGAATGACTAATTAGTATTCTATTGTACCTAATAGCCACATAGATAGATATAATGTATTGGGTGAGCCTTATTTCGAGATTCGTGGAAAATTGAAAAGACTCTCATTATCAAGAAAGAAATAATTTTAAGATATGTCAGTTGAACTAAAAATCATGAAAATATCTATTAAATGTTAAATGAGTTCGAACTTATGTGATACATAGGTAATGCTTGTGTAGGAATGGTGACATCAAAAGTGCATTTGACTATTTTTTAGTTGGAATATGTTTATCATTATGGTCATCATAGAAGTAACCCAATGTCACTCTTCTATTCACAAAAAGTAGAAAACATACCAATAAGAATATTGTGTTGATTAGTTTAGACATGATTAATGATAGAACATTTAATGCATAAATAGGAAGAAGCAATAAAACATTTATGCTACACTATCTCAATAATTGTATCATCCATGAATCATAGTTATTATAGGATGAGAAAGCATATAAATACAAGGAAAAAAAAAATTGTGAAATATAAAAAGCTCAAGTTCTCTCTATTTAATTTTTGTAAAAAGCTGTCTTTTATCAATATAAAGGAATAAAAAATTGTATCTAGCATTTTTCCTTTCTTTTCTTTATTCCCCGAAGAATAGTTTGCATTTGACAATTCAATTAAATAATTAAAAATGTTTTTATAAGTAGAATGAAATTTGGATTATGTAAATAGTGAGGTAAGTAGTTGTTACACTCTGTATAGAGAAAAAAAGTTATAATGACATTGCTATTTATGTTCCGTATCCTCATTTGTGTGTGGTTTCTATAATGGATCATAACATCTGTATCCTCTTGTACGTGCATGCCTTCCATAATCCTTGTATATATCTATACAATACTCCAAACCACGAGCAACCTAATGCAAAACTATTACTCCACTAATTATCATGCTACCTAACTAAAGAAGCGGCTATGCGATTATTATGCGTAATAAAATACATTTTAATTGTCTCTAGAAAGAAAAGAGTTTCATTGCACTTTTCCAATACAATTGATGTAACATTTTTTACTATCGGTATTAGACCTACACCTGCTATTATATTAAATTTGAAATTTAATTTTGGAGGGTGTGTGTATAAAAGAATTTTCTGGCAGAATTCGATAAGCTCTGGCTTACTCTTGAGTGCTTTAGGCCGAGATCGGAGGAGGAAGAAAAGACTGAAAGACCGAGAGTTTTTGAAGCCGCCTCCTTGAATATCTTTTAAAATTTTGCAAATTTATTTGTTTTAACAGCACACAAAGCTCTCCGTTTTTCCTGATTCAATTGCTTCATGTTTACTATGCAGGTTTTCCTTTTCCACACTCTTCGTGACTCAAGGCAACAAGATTCTATCCCTTTATTTTCATTACACATAGTCCATCTATAGCGCAATTAACAGTGATGTCAAATTTTGAATTAATATTGTGGATTACGCAGGTGAAAGGATTGTAAGCAGTCTGGGCAGAGCAGTGATGATAATTTGGCTTTTTGTAGTTTTGGTGTTAGTGTCTAGTTACACCGCCAGCCTATCCTCAATGCTTACCGAGAGAGAAATCGGTCCAAAGTTTCAGAGTCTTGAATCTCTCATCGCCAAAAATTCACCAATCGGGTATCACCAGGGATCTTTCATAGACAAGTTTTTGGAAGAGAAGCTTGGTGTGAATAAAAGTGTGCTTCGCCCATATTCATCTGTAGAAGACTACAGAATTGCACTGAAAAAGGGACCTTGCAATGGAGGAGTAGCTGCCATATTTGACGAAGAAACTATTTCTCAAAACACATTTCTTTCATCAGGATGCAATGCCTATGCAAAAGTTGGTCCTACGTATAGAGCTGGAGGCTTCGCATTCGTAAGTCTCCAAAATTGCCTCTAAATCTCATATTGGTCTAATTTACAAATTGTATGATTGATTCCAATTGTGTGTATAGGTGTTTCCAAAGGGGTCTCCGCTAGTTTCGGACATTTCCAAGGCTATATTAAATCTTTCAGAAAGCAAAGAGATGCAGGAATTTCGGAAGAGGTGGTTCAATTCAAGTGAAAGCAAATGCAATGCAGAATCTGGTGGATTGGAATCAAACAGATTGAGCTTTGACAACTTTTGGGGTATATTTTTGCTGACAGGATGTGTGTCATTTTTCACCCTTGCCTACTATTTGTGTCGCCTATTCTATCGATTTGTGCACAGAAATGAGAATTCATCTCCTGTTGAATCCATCAGCTCCCGCTTGCGAACGTTTGCTAATTATGCAGACGAGAAGGACACCCCAGCACCAAAAATAAAGAGAGGTGACACCGCCATTTCTTCGAATGGAAATGCCGACTCCAAATCCTCTGAAATCGCTGTTTCACCGAGACAAATGTAAGCTTTAAAAGGCAAGAAGAAGATAAGTAGAGATTCTTCGGAGGAACCACTTGAATCCCTTACTGAAAATTGTAATCTCATAAAATGATTTTTGGTTTTATGTATATTGCTGCTTTATGTAGTTGTTCCTGTTATAGTTGTTTCTAATACTACTAGTCATGTCTTTCATACCAATTTTGTTACTGTAGTTATTGTTGAGCCACATTGGTTTTTATTTGGCCTGTATTCTTCTAGTGTTTTTAATGTTTTAAGTTGGCTACTACACGAGGTTGTATGTCTTTTTTATTTGGTATGAGGTCCATTTGGATCCTGGTACTTTTAATGGTTCTTCAGATGTTCTACCGCTTGAGATCATGGGCTTCCTTGCTTAATCTATGAAAAAAAAAAATAGAACAAATATACAATTAGATAGAGAAAGAAATAGAGGTAGAGATAGAGATAGAGATAGAGATAGAGATAGAGGTAGAGGTATTGGTATTAATATTAAGAATACATGCATGATCTAACGCATATGGGTAGTCATTTTTTGATTTAGTAAACATGTTATTGTGTTGATATATCAACATCACTTCTTTGTTGAAAAAGTATAATAGAAATAGTTGGTTTTTTAGTTTTTTAGGTGGTACACAATCTTCTTTCTTAGTATGAACTCCTCTTTCTTCTTTCAAAAGTCTTTAAGATACAAATTAATTCTTTATTTAATATTGATTAGAGTCATTATACTCCACTTAAAATAGATAAAAAAATTTATTATATTGGTGGATTTCTTCAAAATATCTACCAAGGCTTATCTCCATAATATGAACACCAAGATGTTTGCATAAGTTTATAGGAAATCAACTTACTTTCTTTCAATTAACTATATTACTAGCCTTCAAAGAATGAATTAGATTAAAAATTCTGGAGCAATAGTGTGATCATGTTGGTGGTCAGATTTATGATATTCGAAATCCCTAAAACTAGGTTATTTCTTAAGTGTTAGGCCTAGTGGTGTCAAAATCAAGATAAAATATGTAACTTATGATCAAGTGGGGATAATCATAGAAAAATCTTGTAATTTAGATTACTCCTTTGAATAATGTTATTGGTAGGACAAGGGGGGCTTCTTTGGTGTACTAAATTACATATAGATATAATAAATGGACATGAACCATTGAACAAATCATAGTCAATACATCAAAAACTCTTTGTTTTCTATCACTAAGTACCTTTATTCTAGCTAGCTCCTTCATAAGGTAGATAAAAAAAAAATAGAAGAAGTGCTAAGTTAGATATAATTGTAATAAATAGACATGAACGCTTGAACAAATCATGTTCAATACATCATAAGTTCTTACTTTTCTATCACTAAGTGTCTTTATTCTAGATAGCACCTTCATAAGGTAGAGAAAAATCATCTAAACTTGTCGGAGATGTGGCTCTAATCATCTCTATTTATGTTTCCTACATCTCTAAGCATGGAAGTGAATGGGCTGAAATTAACACAATAAAAAATAAATTATTTTCATATTGTTTGAGTTTGTATGTGCAATAGGAGTTTGAATAGGAAGTAGATAACTACCTATATCCATTTAGACAATAGAAAATTAATTTTTTAGAAACCAAATGATAGAATTTGTAAAATACATTATGTGATACCTTAGTAAATTTTTGAAATTATTACCTCATAATTTAGTTTATAACATAGCACTAATTAATAAATTAGATTGTTTAATGTAAGTTGGATAAAGATTTCTAATAAAAATGGTAGTAGTTAGAATAAATAAAGTTAGTTTTTGGATTTATTGTATTAAATGATTTTGGGGTAGTTATTCATCATTTGAAATAAATATGTTAATCTATTTGATTGAATTACAATGGAATTAAAGTTTAATATTTTATTTTGTGTTAAATCCTAGGAATAATTGTTTAAATTTTAATTTTTTTGGTATTAGATTGATTATTAATTCTGCTTATGAGGAATCAAAAGGCATGGAATAAGGTTCCTTATGTTCAATTTCAATGTAAAAAGTAAAGTCGCAAATTGAAGGGTCAATGGAAGGATGAATTAGAGATGTTGACATAAGAATTTTAGGGGGCTAGATTTGAATGTTGAAGCAATTATCTTTCTCTAAGGCATCAAAGAAAAGAGTTTATAGATTCTTATTGATAGAAAGGGATTTTATTAATAATAGCTTCATAAATTAATTTCTCAAAGCATTGTAGAGATATCAAGTGGCTCATATCAAAACTCCTACTCTCAATGATCAAAATTTTGTTGCATATCATAAAAGGTAAGCTTGAGAGGTGTGTGAAATAATATTATTCATTTCTCAACATATGTTAGCATTCAACAATATCATAGGAAAGCATAGATCATTATCTTTCTAGTTGTATATGATTAGTTGAAGAGGGTTTTCACCTATTAGAACACATATATGAATTTTATTTTTGGTAAGTACATCTATTGAAAATTTATCGATACTTTAAATACTATTGATTTTCTACTTTTTATAATCAATTACTAAAGTAAAAGGGAAAGAGACCAAAACCATTAAAAATTAAAAAATATACCATTAGAAAAAAAATCTATTAGGGAACCAAACAACAAGGTTACCCCAAGGTAAGAAAAATAAAATAGGTAAAAGTTGGACAAAACTTAAGCATCACACAACAAGGTTTTGAAGATTAGATTTGGGACTAAGGAGTGATCCCAAAAATATAATTTGTGATTTTTGGGTAGAGAGGTGTTGACCCCTTTTCATTCAGTGTACAAAAATCCAATAAGAAGCATCTCTCTCTAGATAAGGAAAGGGATTAGTGCTAGAAAAGACAGTAGAAGCAATAGATGAGTCTGACAAGTGGCCCACTAAACCCAAAAGGAAAACATGGAAAAATAGGGATACAGAGTTAGGGACCATGGACCCGATAAGATTAATGCTAAAAAGAGTACCAAAAGGAACATTAAAGGAATTAAAAACATATTTCATTAAAGGGTCAACCACATGAATAGAGGACATTGTAGCATGAACTGGACAAACTATCAAAGCAGGGGCTATAAGTGCCAATAAAATATAACCACTAAACCAGGACTAATAGTTGAGGATTGAGACATAGAACCCATTGGAGAGTTTAACCCAAAGTCTAAATCCATAGGGTACACCATGAAATGAAATTTTTTAGCATATTTCCACCAAGTAGGACATAATTATAGATAGGAGCCACATGAGTAAAGGAAATGGCTAAATTCCCTACACAAGAAAGAGATCCCTGTGTAGTATAGAATATGTCTTATGGTTTCTTGGAAACCTTAATAATAATCTCAACATGAAGCAATTTAGAAAGTTCCAAATGCAATAAAATCATAGCATAAAAGGTATGTGAAGAAAGGCTTTTATTAGGGTCAAATTTGATGAAGTAGCCCATCATATTTCCAATAGCTTCATAGGGAATATTACACTAAAAGTGAATGGAGAGATGGGGTAGAATTATCCAAGTAGGGTAAACTTAATTTAGATTCCACCAAAAAATTGAAATATGATGGCCAAGGGTAGAGGGATAGAGGACATGAACCCCATTTCTAGACACCCAAAGACAATTACAAAAACATCCATATCTTTTGTAGATTCAAAGAAAATATTAAACAATCCCAAGGCACAAGGGGAAATTTCAACTTTACCTAAACCAATAGGTTCTAGACCTCAAAAAACTAAGAGAGTACTATGGGAAAAATGGCCACGTGATTAAATCTACCATTAAGTACCAACTTCTTGAAATCTAAAATGTAATCCAATATCTCATATGCTTTAGTGTATAGTAGGCATAAGAGAGGCATTTGGTAATATGGGAAGAAGACCTCTTTGAGGATTTAGGAAGTTTACCAAAGAAGAATTTTTTGAGTAGACAGTTGATAGAGGCATCCTCTAAATAAGAAATGAGAAATATTTTCCTCAAGCAACCCTTGTATTTGAGTTGAAAATGTCAAAAACTACGCTAAGAACAAGGGATAAGTTAGAAAGGGAGTCTTTACTCCTAGTCACCAAGGGTGGGAGATAAAACTTTAAATTGGAGAGCTAGAGGATGTTCAAGAAACCTTGAGAAAGGTAACAATTATTTTTAATCTTGGTTGTGAGGACTAAAAAAAAATAACCCCACTATTTCCCTAAGGTCCAAGGTAAGAAACTATTTATTGTTGACATTATTTAAAGCATCCTCATGAGGTTTCAACCTTGGTTGCTTTCTCTATAATAAAGAACCCCCAACATTGCATAAAAGGGTCTCCCCTTAAATTTTTAATTTTTGTGTGCAAGATATATATTTAATTTAATTTTTTAATTCCTATAGTAAAATAAATAGGTGTCTTATTATTTGAGTTTTATTTCATTGTTATTCTTTGATCTATTCTGCAATCTTGGTGAGATAAAAGGTGCAAATGGGTATTTTATGTAACAATATAAGGTTTATATTTTCAAAAAATGATTGGGGTAAGTAGGTTTTTAAAAGGACATATGACCTTTTATATTGATAATAATACATAATAAATCACACAGAGACAATAAGGAGCTACGAAAAAAGGATGAGAAAATATGTAGTAGAAAAAACCAATCACAACTAAGAGAACCTAAATTAGACTACAAAGGAAAAAAAAAAAAACCAACTACTATGAAGAGAAACTCAACTATGATTATGGTTGTTTAAATAAGTGGTCTATATGTTTATAGTTAATTTTAAAGTATAAGGGTTCTTATCCCCTAAATGCCTTCTCTTCAAACAAGGATAATATGAGGAAGCATAATTATAATTAAGCATATGGGGTATCACCCTATTATCCATCATATGCTCCTCATGTTGGTAAAACAAGACAGATCCATATCCCTCAAGTATATTTTCTTGTGACTAATTTTGGTGCATCCTTCTAATATTAGGAGAAGAAAGTGCAGAACATGTGTTTTCAGACGTAAAAGAAGTGATGAAAAATATAAGTGTCAAGAAGAATCATCATGCTGTAGTATCTAGAGGATACCAAATTACATATCATGACATGTTAGTTCTAAATTTTTAGTCATGGTTATGCAAATGATTAGAGTCTTGTGAAATTAGTTGAGAGATGTTTATAAGTTACTTTCTTCCACTCATTCATGTTGGTGAAAGTCTTTTGAAAGGTTTAACTAGAAGTTCTAATATTTTACCTAGACAATGATCTTTTTTAGCAACCTTGTATGCTTTGAATTACTTAATGTCCAGGGATGATGTCCTATGGTTTGAAGGGAAAATATGCCTACACATTTTTTATCATTATATAGTGTTTTTTGTAAGCTCTGTGTAATGGTAAAAAAATTGAATTACCATAAGTATCATGTTACCATGGAACTTTTTTATTTTTTATTTGTTATCACTGCGGTAGTAGTTCATCGCATATACCTTTCAATTATTGTATAAAGATGACTCTTAAGACTACTTGAGGCTAAAATGGGATCTGCACACTATGTTCTATCTTCTAGAAAAGTGTGTGGGGAATGGACTTGACACACTACATGTTTTATTATAGACCTATGTTGGAGATCAACTTGAAAACCCTTTATTTTTTATTGGAGGCTATCCTATGCATGTAATTGTAATGTATATATAAGAGACTCTAGGATATATATACAAAGAGAGTATATTTATATAAGATACATGTGTGTCATTGATATCTTTCTGAATGAGAAGTACAATATCATAAAGAAATGGAAAGTTGCATTCTTATTTAGAGTTGTACCTATTAGAGGATCAAAGGTCCTCATTTTATGCTATACTTATTATTGAGATTGAAGTCTTGGTTACTGATTTGTTACTCAAATCTAGGTATAGTATTTTTTATTTAATTATTGGGTAGGTGATCACATTTATTATGAGGTATTGGTGTCTCTAACATTTTGGTACCAAATTCATATTTGTAAGTGATTCATTAATTTGGGAGCCTAGATTTAGATAGTAGATCCAAGCATATCATTCCCATTGTGGTTTTTTCCATCTTAAATTATACTTATGTATGGTTTTTATGTGTGGTAATGAATGCTTTATTTGTTACATATTAAAATACTATAGATTTTCTTTAAGGTCTAAGGCTCGTGCTTGGATAATTCATTAATATTGAATTGAGTTAAAAATAATAATATACTATTTCACCCCCTCCACTCTCACTAAATTATGTGCCCTATAGAAAGGGTGGATGAAGGATAATTTCCCCTATTATTTACTATTTTTTCAACTATACCAGGGGAAGATGAATACACAATAAATTAAAATGTGTTACTTTTTCTCTAAATGAATTGGGTAATTTTATTGTTCTTATAAGTAGTATAATTATGACCCACTTGATCTCAATAGTTACCAAGAATGGGATGAGTAAAAAATCTAGTATAGAAAAAAAATTCATGAATTTTTTGAGAAGGTCAACATTACACAACTATGTGAAGATTTGGCAATTGAAATAATCATATTTTCATTCCAAAATGCTAGAGGTGGTCCTAAACTTAACACAAGTTGAGAACTTGAAGTCATTCAAAGGGTTGAAGATAGGAGGAACATTGGTAAGATAGAGGCCATTAAAGCCCAAGAACTAGGGGCCCTCAGTAAGAATCCTAAAACACTCCTCAACATAAGAGAATGAAAAGAGAAACCAATTGTTTAAAATTATGGCTACCCTGATTTGACCTTTCATATTCTAAATACAAGACTTGTACTATCATGGTGTCAATATTAGGAATATTTCCATAATATCCTAATAAGAGAGATCCTCACAAATCTAAATATTTAAAAATAAGACAAATAATAATATCGACTTCAATGACCTTCTCATAAGAAAAAGGAACCATGTCAGTGAGAGAAACAATCACAAGAGGCTCAATCAACATGAAAACTCCAAAATATGAAGAGGAATCCCCTGAAGTATCAATAGGTATACAACTTCATCAGTGTAGTTAATGATATTATTTAGTAGTACATATACACCACAAGAATATTCAAAGATTTAATGGGGAGAAAAAAATAATCAATAAAAATACCCCTATATCATCTTCCAATAAAGCTTCAACATATAAAATATACTTCATCTACAAGTTATTATCATTTATTATAAGTTAGAATCATCCTCACAAGAGACCTTAGAAGCCTTAGTTCAAGCTATGAAAGTAGGGGATACATCACCCAATGCTAACTTTGACTTATTCAAAGCATTATCAATTAAAACTTTAATCTTTAAAAAATTAGGACAAGGCCCATCGAACATATCTCCTACTATAAGAAAGGTAGCAGGGAAAACAAGGGGACACCATACAAGTATTACAGGTTAGGGGATAAATCTTTCAATATTCCTCTTGAGGGGCCTTACTAATACCTAATAGATTGTGTATAGTCACTAGATTAGTGTTGACTCATTTTCTTTTGAATCAGGAGGTGTGGAGTGAAATCCCTCTATAAGCCACTTATAGATAGAGAAGTGGAAACCAAAGGAGAAGGATTATTCCCAACCAAATAAAAAATTTCCCCAACAAAAACCTCCTCTTCATCAATAATAACATCATCAATAGAGGCACTATCTGTGGCCTCCAAGAAAAAAAATATTCAAGCACCTAACAAGATATCAAGGAGTATCACATCTTCCTTATTCATAGAAATCTCACCATAATCTTCCTCATCCTCCTAGATTTCTTCAGACCCTCCATGACCAAATTATCCATCTTCATTATTTGTGGATATGGATTCCAATAGTACCACTTTTTCACTAGCTCCTTCTCTCATAGACATTCTTGTGCATGCTCAAAACTTTAAACCTTAAAGATAATTCATTTTATTTAGTATATTAAAAATATTTCAAATTCTAATAGATTCCAAAGTATATTAGGTACATTGTATAAAATTGGTTGGAACATTGGTTGGTTTTGTATCAAAATAAAAGAAGTTTTGAAGGGACCTGAAACATTACAAGGAAAATTATTCCCAAAAAAAGACTAGTAATTAACTATCCATAGACCCACAATAAACCAACAGTGCAAAAATTAGGGAATCATGTCCCAAAAACCTTGAAGGTTCTTTAGTAGGATTTCACTCTTCTTGATTAATTCATCATTCATGCTTCACACCTTGTTACCACACCATAAATTGGTGTAGCATCCTTATCATTGTTTTTGAATCTCGTGGTAGGTCTAAGAAGAGAATGTAAGATATCTCCACGGTCAACCCTCTACTTATTTGACCATTCATGGAGTTAGAAGAACCTTTAGACAAAACATTGATAATGTCAGCTTGGGCATTAAGCCTCCTAATTCTATGTGAGCTTATCTACATAGTTGTGTGGCTGGAAGCAATAACAACCCTCAATTGTTTATGGACTTTGGAAATTCCATCCTGCAAAGCCTTGATTTTGAACATTCATTAGTTAATAATGAGTTGGGGAAGGCCATGAGACCGAGTCAACAAGTTAAAAATAAATCAAATCAAATTATTTACTTTTTATTTCCATGATGGATACTAATGTGGACTTTTAGATATTATAAGGATAATTTCTCATATGGTTAAAGTTACATTTTTGTTAAGATTTATATCTCAAAATATATATATTTTAATCATGCTTGGAATTTTAGAGCCACCATTTCGATATGTAACAGGATCTCTCAATGTTTACATATAGTATCAAATAGATAAAAATTAAATATGACATATCAAAGTATGGATGAAAAAAGATAGGAAATCTATTATCCCAAGCTATCTTCTGACTCAAGAATTATTCATTTCATGAGAAGAACCTTATCTATGTCCCTTTGATAAAATAAGGGGCTTGGAATGTTGAGATTATTGTGAGAATCCCTTAAGAAAAGAGGGCTCATGACATCTTAATAGTCCTTGTAAATATTTCTTAAAAACTAAGCGGCCATAGAATCTTAATATTTCTTATGAGATCATTTGAAGTATTCACTTTTGGTTGGAGATATATTGCATAATAGAGAATGGACTATTTCCACAGCACAAGATGAGGCATTTTACACACTTAGTGGAGATTTGGATGCTAAGAGAAGAGATGTTCCATCTATTAGTATTATTTGCTTAATATTTTCATTTATGTCAACCTACTTTGTGCATTTATGTCAACCTAATGAAGAGTTATGTGTGTTTAGTGTTGTCTCGATTGTCAAACTAAAATGGAAAGATAAAATATAAAAGAAAGAGTTTGAAATTTTATATGGAGGTGTATCATCCTAAAAAGTGAGCACCTAAATTGTGCTCATTTTAGGACCATTGTGTGCCTACTTTAGTGTATTTTTCTTTGGTAGGATCTTATATTACACTTAAATATATACCTCATTCAAATATGGGTTCTCCTCATCCTTTAACTCGAGGTTGGCTCTCTCTTCTAGGCTTGATTTTTACTTTTCCTTCATTTCCATAATTAATGTACTCACCTAGGATCTATCCATTTATTTTCAATTTTCAGGATCCACCCTACCATCCCGACTACCTACATTTCTCCTCCTTCTTTTTTACAATTTCTACGACATTCCCTAGGTTTTTGTGAAATTTATACCTATGATAAGTTGACTTCTAGACTTCTTCCCTATGGTATAAGTTGAGATATTGACATTTTCCCAGGGTAAAAGTCATCTTTTGACTCGGTCCTAGGATTTAGAACCAAAATCTGGCCCAGGGCCCAATGCTAGGATCTTTCTCAAAGGGTTAGATGCATGATCGACCTAGACTTATTTTGGGCTCCAAAATTAGTATAAAAGGACACCATATCCTCTCATTTATCATCCACTACAATTCATAGACATTCGCATAGACAACTGATCTTTTATAATTTCCAAGCATTCAACCATTCAAGAGCAAGAAAGCCATTAAGAGTTTTAAAGTATTCAAGTCTTCATCAAGGTGTTTCCTTCCATAGATCATAGCTTTTTTTCCTCATCGTGGCCAAGAAAAGGAGTTCTATATCAAAGATAGAGATCTTAATTCATCCATTAAACTTCATTCTTCTCTCTCTTCCCAAATCACACTTGGTGGTGAATTACAACATCTACTAAACCATAAATCTTTTTCTTATATGATTTCCTTTTGGTTTTTATATTTAGTCAAATTTGTTTCATCAATATTATAGATCACATTCAAAGAGGTATTTTCATCTACAGGGTATGATATACTTGGGTAAGTGCACCAAGATGGTGAAAAAAAAGGGAGTATAAGTAGCCCCATTTTTTTCTAAAATCGGGTAAACCTAAACTTCAAAGAGAAATTTGAGGGTCATGCACTCAAAATTAGTAGTTGTGAAAAGAATAAGAATTATAGTACTCTAAATTTAGTTTCTAAACTACTAAAAAAATTTAAAATAGATAAGATTAAGAGGGTCAAACTTGTCATGCATAAAAACTTGTTCCTGATTTTTTCAGAAAAACATAACATGGTAATTAATGTGTGCTTCACAAAAGATATAGTTAGATTTTATATTTTTCAAAACCGTTTGGTAGGATGATAGGTAAGAGTGAGATCTAGAAGATGTTTATTTTTAATAATTTTCCGTTGAGTATTTTTTTATGATTTTTTTAAATGACTGCATTCTCAAAATATGGTACATGCTCATGTGCTAGATATAACTTGCAGCAAAATAATCAAAGATGATTTTTTTTTTAAAGTGTATAGAATCAAGTGTAGAATAGTAATATGTAACTTTTTAAATGAATTTGGTCAATAAGATCAAACGTTATTAAGAAAATGGTAGACATATGTCTCTAAGGAATTTCAAGACACTAATAAAGAAAATTAATGTTTAATATGCTAAAGTTCTCCAAAAATAGAAAAATTATATGGTTAGAAAGCTGAGAAGATGTGTGAGATTATGGTGGTAATTTTAGAGATGCCCACTTGATCATTTATACACCTCATCATGAGGAATATGGGAAATTATCTTGGAAGATGAAAAAATGTGTAAAGGAACAAAAAAGGGGTGGAAAATGGGCTTGCAAGCCTTAGAGTCATTTTCCAACCCTCTTACCAAGCCATAATGTGTATAGGTTCCTATGTGCTAAATAACCCATAAGGCTTTTGCAAAACCAAAAGTACCATTCCAAGTTCTACATATCCTGTGTAAGCTATTTAGAACTAAAAGAATTGTTTTACTTGTACAAAACCCGCATGGATTATGAGGAAATAAAGACATATACTTATAAAATTAGCATAGAATACTCATTTGTATATACTTACATGTATAATATGTGTGTACAAGATATATGTATATATACATGCATCTCTCTCTCTCTCTCTCTCTCTCTCTCTCTCTCTCTCTCTCTCTCTCTCTCNTATCTCTCTCTCTCTCTCTCTCTCTCTCTCTCTCTCTCTCTCTCTCTCTCTCTCTCTCTCTCTCTCTCTCTCTCATTTAAGACCAAACATTTTACATAAGAAAAACATGTAAAAAAATTTTAAAACAATGGACATGGTTCATTTAATACCATTATAGAAAAAACAAATAGTTTTTCATAACACGTGTGGGTTATGAATAAATTTTAGTTCTTCATAACTTATGCGGGTTATGTAAAAACTTTTATAACTCTTCATAACCTGTGCAAGTTAAGAAGAACTTTTTGTATTTTTTAATTGGCTTGGTTTCCCCAAGCCAATTGATTTCAAATTTTTAATAACACGCACGGTTTTTGTGAAAAATTGAGTTTTTTCATCATGCGGCCACTTATTTTACTAGCAACTTGGTGCACTTACCTACTTTATTATTTAGATTTAATCTCTCCTACATGAAAAAATATTTATTCTTTACTTTATTTTATTTCAAGGTTGATTCCTAAATATGGGTTTGACTAAGGAAAACAACTTTCTTCAATCTTCTTTCCCATTTTCTATTTGCGTGAATAGGTTTTGGGACTTGTAGATCTAGATATAAGAAGTACAAGTGTAGACACAAGAACCTAGAAAGTTTCATCAAATTTGGAGCAACTGGCAATAAGTTGACTTCTTAACTTATTCTTGGGTACAAGTAAACTTCTCTACTTGTACCTGCACTTTTGGCTAAAAATTGCATAGAAATCAAATGCATGTCTCAAACTCCTAGTTCTAAAGTTTTAGTAGTATCTATCATTCTAGCGACAGTCAAATTCAGATCTAAATTTCATATTTACTCTTATGTATTCAAGGTCCATTCATTATTCCTTATTTTCCTCTACACTTACTATAGAAATTATATTTATCATTTACATTCCATTTACTTTCCATTTCTATTAAGGAATCAAAACCCTACATTGTGTAGGTCTCGCATTGGAACACTTACTCTCTTGGTTGTGCTAATCTGATCCACTTTGTGGTGGATTTACATTCCCATGTATATCAAATCATGGTGAGTGATCTACATCTTAGTATTTCTTACTATTTTATAATATAAATTTTGGTGAACCCTGTTCTTGACATTTCCACTTTTGATTTGGTGTTTATATCTTATTTACATGTATTTCATCATGGAATTTTAGGTTTTTGATTATCTTAGATGGTATCATTACTAAAAACACAAAAAAAATCATAGATCTAGGTCATTTTCATATTGCATATTGAAATTAATAAAAAGTACAAAAACACTTTTTCATTGAATTTTAGTTTGCATAAACAAAATTCTTCTCTTCATTTGTTATTTCAATTTCAAGTATGATCGAGAGTTTCAAGATGTTACATTTCATGCATGTGATGATAGCTTAGGTTTTCATTTCTTTAATGAATTGCCGTCTCCCAAACTTGATCCTACCCCTAAGGAAATTTTAGTGCAAGAAGAGATAATAACCACTTCTAAGGACATCAGTTTTATAGATGAGCCCTTCAATAATAATGATGATCTCTCTCCTAAGACATCCTTATCTTATAGAGATAATTTGGTGCAAGAAGATATAATTCTCATTTCTCTTAATGTGTTTGACTTTATATGCATTTTCTTGAAACTCCTATGGATGAGAATTTAATGAGTTATGTTTATACCACTCCCAAAGATCCTCTTCTTTATCATAATTTTTTGAAGCAAGAGAATGATATTGCGGCTCTTAAACACACTCTACCTTTACATACTTTCACTTCTCCTAAGGTTTCTTTTTTAAATGATGACAATTCTCCTATGAATTTAACATTAGAGAATAGTCACCCTTTTTCTCCAAAAGGTACCTTGGTGAAGAAGTTTTAAATGGTAACCCTATAGATCCTTCTTTCCCTCTTACATATCATCTTAATCACCAGTATCAAAGGAAATAAAATTAGATTATGTGTTACATCCATTATCTTACTCCCAAGATACCATTGAATTAAGATCCAAGTGAGACCTCTCCTACTAAAATGGGTGACAATAATAGTGATAGGAATAAGAATCTCCCTATAGATATAAATCCTCCTATTATAGATCCTTGCATAATACCTTCTCATAAAAATTTCCTACCTTCAGCACCAAAGATTGGGTATGATATGGCTAGACTACTCAAACCAATAGTAAACAAGATCTTGGATATAAAACTCAAGAAAACATTGTTCACAACCCTTTCCAATACTTCGTTGTTATTTTTTTCAAAACATAAGAAACTTTTCTTTTCCTCCATCTCATGATACTACTATACACTATAGAGATCTCATAGATGCTCCAAATATAAAAGTTATCGTTTAACATTCATTTTACCTATTATGTTGTTCTCCATCATATGATCTATTTATCTCACTTAGCTCTTTGTATTTCATGATGTGTTTGTTGACCAATATAATAGTTCTTCTACCATATCCTTTGAATTGGGGGGAAAGGTCTCTATCTCTCTTTTATTCTTTCTTTTAAGGATTCATTCTCTTTTTTTATCATCTTTTTTTCTACTATGATTTCCTCCCATGTATGGGCTATTTGTTTAGGGTCTTTCTCCTTTATGATATTGATACCCTCACAATTTCTTCCTTTCTTGGAAGTGCATATCTCGTATAATTGGGTTGACCACTAAGTGGACATAATTTTTCATCCATCTTCCTCTCTCTTTTTCGCATCTCCTCGTAGATTATTTTTATTTCATGATGGTACATCCTTTTTTGGTATGAGATACTTTGTTTCATGCAAGATCATAACATATTTTATTAACAATATCTTTCAAGCCTCAAAGGGAATGTCTAACACAAAATAATATTCTATGTCTCCATCCTTGATGACTTGTTTACTTTATAATGTGATTTTTTTTCTAGCATAAATATGTTTGTTTTACATTAGGCGTTTTCTCTAGGTTGTAGCCTATTTTTCTTAGAATTGTGTATCTATCATTAGGTAACTATCATTAAGCATACATCACATATTTTATCTTTCCTTCACACTTGGGGGGAAATATTTCATGTTCTTTTTCTCTCTTTTTTCTAAAGATCTACTTTCCTTAGTATAGTGGTACATTTGTTTATCATGTAACATTATTTTCTTATAAACAATTATTCATTTTGATTCAAGATTCTCTCTTATACAAGAGGTGTGCATTATTGGTCACAACTTCTTCTTTATTTGCAAAACTATGTTCATCATAAAAATATTACCTTACTTTGTGTTTCAAACTATGTTATCCTTCATCAAGAATCCCTTTTTCACCTAGAAATAGGGGGCTGAAAGGGTGCATTATTGTTCTCTTACCCTCTTTGTCTTAAAGACACTATCCTTTGTTCAAGACCTCCTCTTTAAGGTAGATTTATTTCAAATAATATCTCTTCCTTTAAAAGGTCTCTTCCCACAAGAGAAATATCCTTTCATGATTATCTATTTTCCTAGCTCACAAGAGTCTCTTGTCTTGGCTAAGTTTATAGCATACATTGTTGTTTTAATGATATCCTCTTTTTCTTAGAACTAGGTATCCTTGATTCTCTTTCCTTATGATGTCACCTAAGTTTCCATCATAATGAGGGGGGAATATATATATCCTCCTTTATCCATTATGCAATACATGTGGTCCCTATTCTAACCACACACACATACACACATGGATCTCTGTGGAAGACAATGATTATTTCACAAGAATAATCCCTAAATCCATCCCTAAGTTGTCCCTATGTGCAAATTTTTTTTAATCCATCACTATGCGCAAAACATTTTTAAAGCCGTCCCTGAGTGCAAACTTTATAAGCTATCCCTATGTGAAAATTTTTTCAAGCCACCCCTAAGCACAAATCTTTCAACGTAGAATTTACTAGCATAACTTAATTTTATATCCCATCAAATCTCCTTCCTCACTCTCTTTGAGATTAGCATAACTAGCATAACACAATTTTCTAACCTTTCTACTCATCTCCCTTTCTCTCTTCTCCTCCCATGGATCACCTAGCATAATGCAATTTTCTATCATGTTGGATTCATGGTTTCTCTCTTCTTTTCATGATTTCATAGATATGCTAGTGGGTTATATCATGGAGTTTGTACCATCTTTGGTGATTCCCTTTCCCTTTCTATATGATTATTATTCTCTTTCAATATATTTCCAAATATGATATTAGTGGGTGGGACTGTTACCCAAATTTTCCATTTTGTGCAAATTGGCCTGGTCCGCCCCTGTCTGGCATTTCTCTGTCATGATTCCCAGGTCTTGGCTCTGCTTAAACCCTTAAACCCTCAGTCTCTCATGCAAACGAAGTAATAAACCCTTAGGCTTTGGCACTTTATATTTCATCGTTACTTTTTTAAGTCACTTATGGCATGTGCTTATTTTTCCAAGTCGCTTGATCGCTTTGCCTTGGTCGAATATTCTCTTTTCTTTCCTGACTTCGCTTTCTGCTTTTTCGTGTAGTCTTGTGACCCTTTGGAATATTCCTTCTGCGTCTTCTGACTTAGCTCCTCTCTTTAGTCGCATGATCGCCAGATAATGTCATAAGCCTTGGTGGAAGGTGGGTCCCAAGTCTTTGGTCGCTTG